>BMAU01017689.1:0-16259 GCA_019973935.1 Trichonephila clavipes | reverse complement strand
TTTATCTCCTGAACTGCCGTGGTCTAAGAACTTCGACTCTAGGGCAAGCCCTGACAAACTGGTCCCTCTGAAAATCAAAAGGAATTCTCCTCCTCCTTTCCAAAAAAAAAAAAAATTCAAAAATAAGTCAAAATAAGAAAAAACTCAAAACGCATCTATTAAACCCCATCCCACCCTACCCATCTCATGATGCTAAACATATGGATGATACAGTCCTCCTATTACCGAAATTTACCGTTGATGAAATTGCTCAACACACTCGGTTTTTAATTTTATCCCTACCAAACAATGAAATGTCCCGAAAATCTCCGTTTATTATTCACAAAGCTTTACTAGGAATAGGTGGAGAACCTAAATCGATTAAAATTACGATCAGGTGACCTACTTATAGAAACCATATCTGCTGTACAAAGCAAATCTTTACTGGCCAAAACCTTTATAGATTCTCCACTGATCGTAACTCCTCACAGAACTTTGAATTCTTGTCGAGGAGTCATCTCTGAATCCGATCTTTATACGCATCTGAAACAGAAATTTTGGAAGGTCTTTCTGACCAGGGGTGTCACTCAGGTCAGAAGAATTAAGATAAAAAGAAACGTCACTTTTTCCTACTAAACATTTAATTTTAACTTTCAATAGCCCTAAATTACCATCAAATATTAAAGCTGGTTACCTAAATTGTACCATACGTCCATATATACCGAATCCTCTGCGCTGCTTTAAATGCCAGAGGTTCGGTCATTCCCAAAATTCCTGCCGCGGACAACTCACATGTTCTAGGTGTGCAGCTGTAGGGCATTCTTCTACAGATTGTACCTAGAACCAAAATGCATTAACTGTTTTCAACCGCATACTGCTGATTCCAAACTTTGCCCGAAATGGAAAAAACCGAAAAGCAAAATTCAAGAAACTAAAACTAATAGAAATATAACATATGTAGAAGCCCGAAAATTAGTCGTCCCACAAACGTCTCACACTTATGCTCAAGCTGCTAAATCCTCCAATAAAACCAGTTCTCAAACAGATGAAAATATAACGAAAATTAAATGTCCACCTTTGGAATTACTTCAACCCCTTTCATCCACGACAAGAACAACTGTATCCATATCTACTCCTGATGTTTCTACATCATCATCTTCCACCCAAGCCCAACTCCTGCCGTCCACCTCTTCAATATCCACTAGTAACTCAGAGTCTTAACCACCTATTCCTACATGTACTGATGCACCTTCCAACAATATGGTCACCCCTATTGAATCATCTTCCTCCATCATACCAACTTCCCCTCTGTCACAGTCCATTCCTTCAACCACCCTCTGATTCTAATACAGTACAGGATGCCAAGAAACTTTCAAAAGCACGATCGAGGAAAAGAAAAAAAAAGAATTACTGAAAAAATGAAAAAGAAGCAATAATAGACATTAAAATGAATCCTCATAGACCTAAAAAACCGGCCTCTGGTGAGTCTACAACGGATGAGGAAGAAATGATTGTCTACGACGTGGAAGATGAAATTGAATCAAATCCCGATTACGTGAAACAAAATGGTAAGACCTATTACCAGGGACAATTACTGTTAACTCCAACGAAACACAGAAAATAACTTTTTTTTTTTTTTTTTTTTTCCAATACCTGTCCAACTTGGTGGGGAATTCTCCCACCAATCTGTATTTTAACATCTTTGATATTAACTTTTATATCCATAAATTTTAAGATTTTAAATTTTTTTACCAGACATATTATAACCTTTTAATGTTTTAACAAATGTTTGGCGCAGTTTGTAAAATTGGCTCTTGCGCCAATAACCCCAAAATTCACTCACTCACTCACTTTATCATATCCATCACATCTGTCATTATAGGGTACGTTTGCGTGAGTCTGGGCAACCTATCGGACGTCTGCGCAAAACATGTAAAAATGCTTTTCCTCGTACAATTCCAGTCAGTTTTGGTCGACTCGATACTCCTATAGCTACCGAATCTAGCTTGAATGTACATTTTTTTAATTTCCAGGTTAATTGTAATTCATGGTAATTAAGTATTTACGGCAGTAGATTAAAACAATATCATACATACATTTTTAAGTCGTAAGCAAACATTCGACCATAATAAAGAATCAACAAGTACACAGACGAACGAGCATGGTTCCGAAAATTAAATCAAGACGATCTTCTCAAAAATACTTAAATTTTGGATTTGCCACTACTGAAGTAAATGATGGAAAAAAAGCCCCAGCTCGATATGTGTTAAAACTTACAAATCTGTAGAACATGTGAAAGTTGTTTTTTTAAAACATGTAAAAAATCATTTAGCTATGTTGGCAAAGAATTTTAAAAAGTATTTTCTGGATGAGGACAGCTTGGTAGCAAGTTACGAGTGGATTAGGTATCTATTTCAAGATACTCCAGAAGGGCTCTCAACTTCCGAAGAAGAAATCTTCAAAGATTTCACATCCAGTGAAAAATTAAAAGGCAATTTTGTAATAAATCGCTCTTTGAATTTGGGGTAGAGGTGGATGAGGAATTATCTGTACTGAAAACAAAAGCACTTCGTATACTATTACCATTTTCAACATCCTACCTTTGTTAAACCGTATTTTCTGCGGTGGATGCTTTGAAGACAAAATATAGATCTAAGCTAAATATAGAAAAATAACTCAAAGTGTCAATTTCTGATATTAAACATTCCTTTGAAAAACTTTCCTCTAAAAGACAAGCCCGTGGAAGTCCCTAATAAGTATTAAACTTGTTCTTAATTTAGTAATAAGATTGATTGATTGAATATTAACGTCGCACTGTTCAGCTGCACGAGGGCCTTTGACGACGGACCACGTAATTTTGAACCATGGTCAAGTGACGTGGATGACACCCGAGCTGGCACCCCTCTCTCCTAACTACCACACCACACCAACGGGAAAACGTTTCAACTCTCAACAGATTTAACGTGCATCACTGCCCTACACGGCGGGTCTTTAGTGGTACTGGGCTCGAACTCGTGACAAGGCAAGCCACGATCCGATACCACTCGGCTACCGCGGCCAAATTCAGTAATAAGAAATTATTTATAAAATACCTTCTTCAGTACTGACACATCAAACGTATACTGGCTGAAACACCGACTCTTCGCACGAGTTCATTTTTAAAAATATAAAAACATTGTTCTTGATATAATAGCTGAACTGTAAGGAGAGTAAAACTGTGTGCACGACATTATATACAAAAATGTAAAATGATTTTTTTTAGATAAATGCTATAATTGTAAATAACTGTTTAAAAGAACTAATTTTAAACCTCACACAATTAGAATTTAGAATTAATATTAAATTATGAAAAAGAATATAAAATTCCGATGAAGAATAATTATGGTACTTTTTAACATTTAAAGTGAGAAGACTTCAAAATGTTTTAACCCGGGAGCAGGCGCGTACTCGATACTAACATTAATGGTAGTGCGGGGGGACTCAGTCACCCCAATCATTTGTTTAGAATTATTTTTACTGTACACGATACAACCGGAATTCTAGTGAATATTTTAATTTATAGAAAGTATACTTACCTTCTTTCAAGGACTATTCAATTCTTTGATGATTTGAGAAAAATCAATAAAACTGAACTAAAATGATTCAAAAGTACAAGACCATAATAAAGGACGCAAATCAGACACTTTTCAATTATCCCACAGAAATGTTAAACCAATCAATTCTTTTCCAAATATCGCAAAACTCACTTATTTACAATTTCCCTAAGCAAAAAGCAAACGCATAAAAGATGGGAGAGGGAACTAATATTGATAATAACCATACCGTAAGATTGAAGGTCATCAAATGATTAGCAAACGTACTATGCATCCTGGCTGAAAAAGTGAATCATGACTTCCTTTTCTTTTTCTACAACTAATGTACAGTATTTCAATAATTACAGTGGTGAATTGTTTATCTTAGAATTTTTCAGGGATCTGGGTTTCGTTTCTTCTTTTAACGAGTAATATTTTATGTTAATACGTAATAAAAAAAATCTCTCATTGAGGAAATACAGAAAATAAAACAAAATGTTTTTTTTCTTTAATTTGGTTTTGGGATCAAAGATAGCTATTTGATGACGGAAAAAAGCCAGATAATAAACATAAATTATGTCAGTGTTGTTGTGTGTGTTTTTTTATTATGGAAGAAAGCATTTTGTTTTACTTCTCTTTCCGGTTATTTTTTAAAAAAAAATCTTTAAATTTTTGATATGCTCGCGCCCCCTTGTAGGGTCATCGCGCCCCCCAGGGGGCGCGCCCCACACTTTGAGAAACACTGCTATACGTCCCTAATCATCATGATTCCCACCTGATCGAGCCAAGCACCACTGTAATCTGGCTCGACAGTGTGCAGGCGTGAGTGGCAGGTGACATAGTGGTCGGTACAACCGTAAATTTTGCTCTATGAGCTGTCTATGAACGGCAATGGTGGACACACGAGTGCGAGCTTCACGTCTGATGGTTAATAACAATGAATCAGGCGCTGTGACAGCAGATCTGACAGTCAATCTGTCTACTCGATCTGCTGTGGCCCTAGGTAAACCGCTACCATCAAGACGCTAAAATCTGCCATTGTTCATTCATTCTTGAGAGCATCTTTTAATGGTTGCATCTCTTAGACCCCTCAGGGGGCTCACCTTCTTTAGTTGAGTACGGGTTTCACGCTCCCGAGGTGCCCTAGTGATCTTTTCCTTTCCTTAGGGTCTTCTTTGGTAAACACGGGCTTCACGAACCCGGGGAACCCTAGTGATCCTTCTCTATTTTCGGCCCTCTTTCTTGCCATTAAAGTTTCCCTTTTCTTCTTTTCCCGTCAAGATCACAGACCTACATTGGACAATGAACATTGTCCCAACTTAATTTTGTTCTAATAAAAAATTGATATATTTTTTTTACTGCAGTATTATGGTTTGCATTTTATATTATGTTCTTTTATTGATTTTCTTCAATTTCTTTCAATGTTTTGATTTTGTTGCTTCTTTTATGTTCGATTATTGATTTTTTGTGTTCAACTTATTATCTTTATTTTTCGCCACGAAGTCCTGTGGCAGACCAGACTGAGTGGAATGAAGCTGTGTCTGAAGGGTTTTCACTATTGGTATGATGGCACAACGGACTGCTCCCTGGGAAAACTGGCCCCTCCAGGGGGCTCACCTTCTTTTAGTGAGTACGGGTTTCACGCTCCCGAGGTGCCCTAGTGATCTTTTCCTTCTCCCTAGGGGTTTTACTGTCTTTGGTAAACACGGGCTTCACGAACCCGGGGAACCCTAGTGATCCTTCTCTATTTTCGCCCCCCCTCTTTCTTGCCATTCCAATTTCCCTTTTTTTTCTTTTCACGTCCAGACCACAGACTTACATTAGAAAAAGAACTTTTATTCGAACTTTGTTCTTTTTTTCTAGTAAAAAATCTAAATTTTTTTTTTACTATAGTATTATGGTTTACATTTTATATTATGTTCTTTTAATTTGTTTTTCTTATATTTCTTTCAATATTTTGATTTTGTTGCTTCTTTTATTTTTCGATTATTGATTTTTTTGTGTTCAACTTATTATCTTTATTTTTCTGCCACAAAGTCCTGTGGCAGACCAGGACTGAGTGGAATGAAGTTGTGTCTGATGGTTTTCACTTTTGGTATGATGACACAACGGACTGCTCCCTGGGAAAACTGGCACTTGGAGCGGGGTTTTGAATTCTGAGGATCTTTGGACTGGTGAAGTGGGGTCTTGGAGGAAGCGGCCATGTGAGGGTACCGAGAAAAGCTGAGTTTTGCGTCTCAGGCCGCCAGATAGTACAGGAGCCGGGACAGCCTAACCAGCATGTCCTGGCTGCTCTATCAACTGGTGCATAATCCCGCCTGTCTTGTAGCTCCAGGTGGTGCCTGGATGGGGTCCCTGCATTGCAGAGCGGGGGCTCTCCCGAGGCCACTACTGGTTGCTGACTCTAGGGCAAGCCCCTGCCAAACTGGTCTCTGAAAATCAAAAGGAATTCTCCTCCTCCTTTCAAAAAAAAAAAAAAATTCATAATAAGTCAAAATAAGAAAAAAACTCAAAACGCATCTATTAAAACCCCCATCCCACCCTACCCATCTCATGATGCTAAACATATGGATGATACAGTCCTCCTATTACCGAAATTTACCGTTGATGAAATTGCTCAACACACACGGTTTTTAATTTTATCCCTACCAAACAATGAAATGTCCTGAAAAATCTCCGTTTATTATTCACAAAGCTTTACTAGGAATAGGTGGAGAACCTAAATCCATTAAAAATTACGATCAGGTGACCTACTTATAGAAACCATATCTGCTGTACAAAGCAAATCTTTTTACTGGCCAAAACCTTTATAGATTCTCCACTGATTGTAACTCCTCACAGAACTTTGAATTCTTGTCGAGGAGTCATCTCTGAATCCGATCTTTTATACGCATCTGAAACAGAAATTTTGAAGGTCTTTCTGACCAGGGTGTCACTCAGGTCAGAAGAATTAAGATAAAAAGAAACGTCACTTTTTCCTACTAAACATTTAATTTTAACTTTCAATAGCCCTAAAATTACCATCAAATATTAAAGCTGGTTACCTCAATTGTAAATTACGTCCATATATACCGAATCCTCTGCGCTGCTTTAAGTGCCAGAGGTTCGGTCATTCCCAAAATTCCTGCCGCGGACAACTCACATGTTCTAGGTGTGCAGCTGTAGGGCATTCTTCTCACAGATTGTACCCTAGAACCAAAAATGCATTAACTGTTCTCAACCGCATACTGCTGATTCCAAACTTGCCCGAAGTGGAAAACCGAAAAGCAAATTCAAGAAATTAAAACTAATAGAAATATAACATATGTAGAAGCCCGAAAATTAATCGTACCACAAACGTCTCACACTTATGCTCAAGCTGCTAAATCCTCCAATAAAACCAGTTCTACTCAAACAGATGAAAATATAACGAAAAATTAAATGCCCACCTTTGGAATTACTTCAACCCCTTTCATCCACGACAAGAACAAATGTATCTATATCTACTCCTGATGTTTCTACATCATCATTTTCCACCAAGCCCAACTCTTGCCGTCCACCTCTTCAATATCCACTAGTAACTCTGAGTCTCAACCACCTATTCCTACATGTACTGATGCACCTTCCAACAATATGGTCACCCTATTGAATCATCTTCCTCCATCATACCAACTTCCTCATCACAGTCCGTTCTTCAACCACCCTCTGATGCTAATACAGTACAGGATGCCAAGAAACTTGCAAAAGCACGATCGAGGAAAAGAAAAAAAGAATTACTGAAAAAAATGAAAGAAACAATAATAGATATTAAAATGAATCCTCATAGACCTAAAAAACCGGCCTCTGATGAGTCTACAACGGATGAGGAAGAAATGATTGTCTACGACGTGGAAGATGAAATTGAATCAAATCCCGATTACGTGAAACAAAATGGTAAGACCTATTACCAGGGACAATTACTGTTAACTCCAACGAAACACAGAAAATAACTTTTTCCAATACCTGTCCAACTTGTTGGGGAATTCTCCCCACCAATCTGTATTTTAACATCTTTGATATTAACTTTTATATCCATAAATTTTAAAATTTAAAATTTTTTTTTACCAGACATATTATAACCTTTTAATGTTTTAACAAAATGTTTGGCGCAGTTTAGCCAAAATTGCTCTTGCGCCAATAACCCCAAAATTCACTCACTCACTCACTGGGAAAACTGGCACTTGGAGCGGGTTTGAACTTTCGAGGACCTTTGGACTGGTGAGGTGGGGTCTTGGAGGAAGCGGCCATGTAGAGGGTTGTACCGGAGAAAGCTGAGTTTTGCGTCTCAGGCCGCCAGATAGTACAGGAGCCGGGACAGCCTAGCATGTCTTGGCTGCTCTATCAGCTGGTGTATAATCCCGCCTGTCTTGTAGTTCCAGGTGGTGCCTGGATGGGGTCCTGCATTGCAGTGGGGGCTCTCCCGAGGCCACTACTGCTGCTGACTCTAGGGCAAGCCCTGTGGTCTTGAAAATCAAAAGGGATTCTCCTCCTCTTTCAAAAAAAATCAAAATAAGTAAAATTAGGAAAAAATCAAACGCATTTATTAAAACCCCCAACCCATTCTGACTGACAATTTCTCCCCATAAAAGAGCATTCAGCTGAGTACAAATTGTTACTTAATACATTTTATAACTGATGCATATCTTGAAAAGAAAAATTGTTCATGCAAGAGAAATTTGTTACATAACTTAGAACGTGACAGTAAAAAGAGTATATTCAGCTACGTTTAATTTAATCTTTAAATATATTATCGATAATAAAATATAAAACGTATTCATTTGAAGGAACAGTGCGAAGAAAAAAATCTGTGAACACTTATTTTGTTACCGGGAACTGGAAAGACTTCATTTACGAAAAAATTATTTCTGATTGAAAAAAGAGGTGCTGTGAGCACAGTTACGTATCATCTCAACAAAAAAAAAAACCGATTTCAATAAAGCATTTATGCCATATAAAGTGTTTTATCAATTACATTTTAATGACCCCTTGTTTTAATGCTTATTTATTTAAAATGGATTTTTAGTTCAAAATCCTATTTGCAATTTCAATTCATGTTATAACTATAACAATCAATATTTTTACTATGGGTTTTTTATTTGCAAAAGCATTGATGAAGTTATTTAACTCGTAAATAAAATGCTATGTATGAAACAATTATTATGATATCCGTTTTACAAAAATCTTAAGGGAAAAGAAATTAAAAAATGAAATCGAACAAAATGTTCAGAAACGATTCATCGGAATGCGTTTTACAGAGAAGACAAAAATAACGAGCGATTATTCTTAGCAAGGAATAACTGGAATAAATATTGTTGAGATATTTCTGTTAGATTGGAGAATAGATCTTTTCATAATGACTGTTTTTTTGTGTGTGTTTTTTACAAATAATTCTACTTATTATGAACATTTCTTGTTCGTTTTTTTAAAGAAGTCAAGACAATATCGTTACAATTCGAAGTTTTATTCAATTTGTGATTTTGGTTTTCTTCAATCAACTAAATTTCTAATGAAAATATCTAAACATAAAACATGGATCATTTAAAATAGTTACAGCATTCTGAGTGTTAAGTGTACTTTAAGAATTCATTTGTGAAAAGAAAAAAAAATTGCTCTCATTCAGTCTTTGATATAAATTAAAGAAAAATAATTTAAATAAAAAGGATTGGATGAATTTTCAGCATGCTCTCTCTCTAAAAATAAATTACTCTAATTCAAAAGAACAGTTAAGAATAGTCTTTCCACGGAATACGTCCGTGTAACAGCATTTATTATGAGCACTGAAGATCATTCTATCAACATCTTTATTTCCAAAAAAGTAATTTTCAGTGCAATTGGTGTAGTTACAATTAACAATACAGCAAATATAATTAAAATGAATCGATATTATTAAAAGTATATTGCTTCAGTTTATAAATGATTTTGAACTCAACGAAAGAAAAGTATTTTTACAAAACTATTCCGTATTTGGACAGCAATTGTTTTTACTTTGGAATTCTATTTGTAATAATACTTTACTGTGTAGTTAATTAAAGTTAGTTCAGTTTACTTTTTTTTATAAATGCAAAATAATTATTAACTTTCCACAGATAAATAATTTTATTTGAAACACACACTATATAAAATGAATCTACGAACGGTAGCAGATATTACAATGGTGGACATTGCAAGAATACACACATTTGGGTCAGACATATATAATAAAAAAGCTTTAGTTATGTTCTACAAAGATTCTTAAAAAGCATTCGTTGGTAGGCATACAATTAGTATTCATTTCATCACCTAAATCAGACCATAACGGTAGATGGTTGAAAGATGCATAACTGCAATACATCCATTCTGCAGATTTGTAAAAACATACATCATTCAATTATTAAGTTAAATGCAACCGACTATTTTTTCGTCAATTGTGGTCGTCGGAACACAGAGGGTCCCCAGAACCTTTCTAGGGGTCATATAACGTTAAGATTCCCCTCTTTTACAGACTTTGAAAGCCCTCGTGAAAAACTGAAAGGTGTGCTATCCTAGACCGGATTTCTAAATTGTCCCCGATGAAAAACTTTACTATAACATGCATTTCAATCAAGAATATTATCAGGAAGGTTTGTGCAAAATCTTGAGGCTTTACGATGTCAGGTTGATATATAAAGGGCGATGGAAAGTTTAAGAACCACTGTAGGAGACGATAATTATGGGCCTTTAATAGAGCAGCGTAATATAAATGGATATTATCCATTGCTTTGTAACCAATCAGCAGATCATCTCGAAAGGATATTCTTATTCCTTAGTATTATTCTAAATATTCATTCATTCGACTCTCCTTCGGCTCCAGGGAACACAGTTTAAAGATGACTGAAACCTTAAGTAATACTCAATCTAATCTTAAAGCAACATTATAATTACATGCTACCCCTCACGTAAAAACTGAGTCACCTGCGGAATTTGGTCACGCAGCAGAAAAGTCGGCTTCTTTTTGCGGACTGGATAACCGCGTACCTAAGCACGCGTGCACCCTTAAAATATTGCGAGGTCTTGGCTTAGGTGATCACCACGAGAACCTTTGACACCATGAGAACCCCCTACTTTCCCAAGGAGCCGTACGTAATTTGAGGATTACGAGGAAGACCGCGAATATCCAGAGACCCTTGACAAGGCAGAAAGAAGTCCGATGGAAACCTTCGAACAGGACAGATGTAATCTTCTTCCTCACAAACAACAGAATTTGGACTAGAATGAACTAACAAACCATTTATTAACTTCAATGCATGTTCTGTAATTAATAGCTGCGACGCGTAAATATACAAATTATTTAAATTATTAAATATCAGGCTACAATTAATTTTCTCAAACGTCACAGTAGCTTCGATAATCCCAGTTTTTTCTCTTGTCTTTCCGGGCTCCTCCACCCCGTGAAACATTTCCAAGATCCTATATTCTAGAAAAGGATTTTTGCATCCATTTTTTTTTATCGGCAACTAATCCTCAGGTAATGTATGCTATTCGAGTCTTTCTGGAAGAACACAAATCTTTTTCTCTCCTTTACTTGTGCATGTATATCTGGAATTAAACACTTAAAGGAGAGATTTTTCACTCCTCTTTTCAAGTTTTTGGTCAGGCTTCTTTCGTTCAAGTAAATCTATCCAAACTGTGTAAAATGCCACCCAAAGTGAAAATATATATATCGTTATCACAAAAACTTGTTTAACAAGATAGAATGTTTTGTTGGAGGAATTTATTCTGTGATCGGGGCTAAGACTTATTTATGAGAAGAACGTAAAGATATGGTTCACCGAGATGAAAATAGAATCCACGCAAGCACAAACTGGAATTGAGTATAAATTCTATTAGCTGCAATATATATATATCACGAATGTAGGATTGGAGTGGATCTGAGCTGCATCATGTGAAATAAATTGGCTTATAATCCAGCTGAACTATTCAGAAGACAGACTCGATTTTGTTTTTTTAAATATATCAAATATCTAGTTTTCTCGGTAAAATAAGCTTAAAATACAATTTAGAAAGACACACATTCAAAGGACTCTTTATTTATAGTCGATCAGCCTTATATATTCAGAGAGAAGAGAGAGAGAGTTTCTAATACACAGTTTAGTAAGATCATAATAATGTAAATTGTTTCTATGTTTTAAACATGGTATAAAGGGAACAATAGAATATGAGGACTTCTACCAAGAGCATATTTATTTAATGAAGCCATTTTATATATTTAAATAAATAAATCTGAAATAAATAATAAATTTTTTCTCTCTTTCGCAAAATTTTTTTCATTAAATTCAATACGATGTAAGAATATTTTTAAGATTTGCTTAGAGATGAAAAATTTTCAATGTAAAAATCATACATTTTTAAATTTTAAAATTATTTATTTTTGAATATACCGATAATTGTTTCTCACTGTTAGATAAATATTTTCAAGTCCATATTTCAAAGAATATTACATGAAACGTTATTATATATTAATAATGCAAGCTATTTGTAGTCGTTATTGAGAATATAAGTCAAATTGTCCAAACCATTCTTGGATACGAAAAGAAAAACCACCTTATACAATTTACCATCTAAAATAAACAATTATTATTTTTTAAAACTTTTAATATTCTAAAGAATATCTCGAAAAAAAAATACTTGTATTTGTGAAATATGTCGGTATAAGAAAGTATTTGATTGTCTATACATTCAAGCTTCTAGTTTAAATTTTTACATTTATTTTTATTTAGTTTTTAGGCGCAATTTACTCTTATAATTAAAGTTCGTTTATATAACAGGAAGGAAATTTATTACTATATATATATATTTCAATTCAAATACATACAAGTAAAATATAGCGGAAATTATATATCCTTTCACGTTCACATAAATTTCGGAAAAATAATTAAAATTATTAATGTAAAATATCCTAATTTGTCATTTCAAGTGGAATTTAGCTATATCGCCCCAAAAAGTATTATTTTTAATTAAAAAAGCATCTTAAAAATTCACTCGTAAAACACAGAAAAATTTCAAGTATTGCATCGAAAATCACGGAATAAATGAACGTGTGAATAAAATGCTCCATTAAAAAACTTTCGAGAAATGTTCCTTCCATTAAAGCAATAAAATTTATTTTTTCAAAAGTAATACATTCATGCCCTAAAAAGCGTTATGTTATACATGAGAATACAATACTGAAGTAAAAATCCATCAAACGTATTAGTCTAAACTTCTAGACTTAAGTCCATGATTGCACTTCTATCAAAAGAAATATCTAAAAATTATAATAAGTTTGTTGGATTTTCTGCATACCTGCTTAAAGCTTCTTTAAATGATGATTTATGTTTGAAGACAATCCAAAAATTTTTTAAAAATATTAACATTCTGAACTTTAAACAGAACGAACATTATAGAGTATAAATTTTTATCTATAAAGGTAGTTAAATCTGAAGATAAAAAAATTAAGCTTTGCAGTTGACATGAATACTCGGATGTTGTCACCATTGTGAGCGAAAATGTTATTGAACACCTCACAAACATGAGGCTTTATATTTGGTATGAATGCGCAAATGTCTTTTTAAAGTACTACTTTGGGAGAAAGCTTCGTTGCATATTTCACAACTGTGAGGCTTTTCCTTGGTATGAATACGTAGATGTCTTCTTAAACTGCCACTTTCAGAAAAACCCTTGTTGCATAATTCACAAATGTGAGGCTTTTCCTTGGTATGAATACGTAGATGATTTCTTAAACTGCTACTATCAGAAAAACCCTTGTTGCATAATTCACAAATGTGAGGCTTTTCCTTGGTATGAATGTGAAAATGTCTTTTTAAAGTACTACTTTGGGAGAAAGCTTTGTTGCATATTTCACAACTGTGAGGCTTTTCCTTGGTATGAATACGCAAATGCTGTTTTAAAGTATCATTTCGCGAGAAAGCTTTGTTGCATATTTCACAACTGTAAAGATTTTCCTTGGTATGAATACGCAAATGTTCCTTTAAAGTACTGCTCCGTGAGAAAGATTTGTTGCACATTTCACAAACATGGGTCTTTTCAGCTAGTATGAATGCAAAAATGCTGTTTTAAAGTATCACTTCGTGAAAGCTTTGTTGCATATTTCACAACTGTGAGGTTTCTCCTTGGTATGAATACGTAGATGTTTTCTTAAACTGCCACTATCAGAAAAACCCTTGTTGCATAATTCACAAATGTGAGGCTTTTCCTTGGTATGAATACGTTGATGTTTTCTTAAACTGCTACTATCAGAAAAACCCTTGTTGCATAATTCACAAATTTGAGGCTTTTCCTTGGTATGAATGTGCAAATGTCTTTTTAAAGTACTACTTAGGGAGAAAGCTTTGTTGCATATTTCACAACTGTGAGGCTTTTCCTTGGTATGAATACGCAAATGCTGTTTTAAAGTATCATTTCGCGAGAAAGCTTTGTTGCATATTTCACAACTGTGGGGCTTTTCCTTGGTATGAATACGTAGATGTTTTCTTAAACTGCCACTATCAGAAAAACCCTTTTTTTGCATAATTCACAAATGTGAGGCTTTTCCTTCGTATGAATCCGTAGATGTTTTCTTAAACTGCTACTATCAGAAAAACCCTTGTTACATAATTCACAAATGTGAGGCTTTTCCTTGGTATGAATACGTAGATGTTTTCTTAAATTGCCAGTATCAGAAAAACGCTTGTTGCATAATTCACAAAAGTGAGGCTTTTCATTGGAAAGAATATCCACGAGTTGATTCAACATGTCATTTCGAGGAAGGGCCATGTTTCTAATTTGAAGATGAAAGCTTCCCCTGTTTTTCTATCCGGTTAATACTTATTTAACATAAGGCGAAGAAACAAATGACAGATAACATCGCTTTATATGTGAATAGCAGTTTAGAATTTTATTTTCGTGTTAATTCGCTTCATTTCAACGCGCAGAACCGAAATCGAAAAATGAGTTTTCTTTTAAAACTAAAGCCTAAAAGTGAAATCCTTCTGAATATTAGAGCTTTAAAAGTAGTAAAGAATAGTCGTACTTTTTTTCACTCTTCAGTTTCTCAAAAAAATTGGATTTTTAACGGCACGTGTGAAAAACCACAATCAAAATCTGAAATATATTTACTTATTATAGAAAATTATACACTCTTAATTTGTTTTGATTTTAAAAAGTCACCCTTAGAAGCATCACATTTGTAGAGGGCTTTCCTCGCTGTATTTCGTTATTTCAATACGCATTCTTTACGAGGATTAAATCTGAGCCAGCACCCTTCTTCCCACGCCGCGCCACTGGCAGAAGAGTTTCAGTTACGACACATTCCCGTGCATCAGCCCTCTACATGGCGGGAGTCTTTAGTGGCACTTGCCACGAACTCATGACACGCTGATGACAAGTACATGAGCACTAAGCTACCACGACCACCCAGATTTTTAATGAAATGAAAAGATATATTTATAGTTATATTGAGGTTTGTTGAGAGAGAGAGAGTAAAAATAAGTATATGTAGACTTTAATATTGTTAACAAACACCAATCTTTCCTTGAACAAAATAAATCAATTAGGTGTCTATTGTTTTAAGTCCCACAAGATAAGGTGAACTAAGCAGAATATATTAATTTATAAAAATAGCCCCGAAACGGAGGGCATTAAGTCCTGCATAAATATGATAAGAGGCTGCAAATTCTTTATTGGCCGGGTCCTTCCAGATTAAAAAGGATTCAAATTTAACTTCATCGATCCTTTTCGATAGAAGAACAGCCGATGAGATGAAACGCAGTCAATTGTATTGTCGCCAGCCACCGACTGCAAACCACATATTTAATGGCTCGACAAGGCCGGCTCTAGCATTTTCGCCAGCCCTCTCTCTTCAAGCAAAAACCTTCTAGTTTAAAAAATATAAATTGTTCATAGACACACTCAAATAAAAGAACAATTCTTGTGAAAATAAAGCACTAAATCTTAGAAAATACAAAATAATTTGAAATTAGGACATATTTACTTGTTATTATTTCAATCGAGTAAATGTAAAAGCTAAGGAATCGTTCATATCTTCCGGCAATTTCTTCGAAAAAGTATCTACTGATGGTGAGGATCCACAAGCGTTTATAGTAATTGGAAGTATTTACACTCACAAGATTAAAGAAAGAAGGGCATCTCCTGTGGCCTTCTATCTACTAAAAACTCTTATTAACCCTGTCCCATTTTGGATAGCTAAAACCGGACACCGTATGAGTGAAGAGAATGTCCATTGTGACCCCACTTCTGGATTGGGGGAAGTTACTATTGAAACATATGAAATTTCCCTATGTAACATATACTCCAGCATTGAATCCTTCGAATGCATAGGACTAACATTAAACAAACAGGGTACAAAATAAGGACATAAGATACGCGTTAAATGAAATACCAATTTCGCACCCCATAATATTTCAAAAAATAATTTTAACAGAAATTTTTTGCGACAGAAAAAAATATTTTCTAGATTCCATTCAAATGCCACCCTTAAAATTTGCCTCCCCGGGCATGGGTCCGGTTTGTGTGGACCTTGAGCCGCCCCTGGGTCGACTCACAGGTATTGGCAGAAGAAAGGACAGTCTCTCATTAAATGTTTCGAAATGGCAAAAGAACCACCGAATTGTTATGGGGGCAATAATAGCCTTTCGACGGAAATTCACCAATCCATGGATTATATATATATATATA
>BMAU01017684.1:0-34792 GCA_019973935.1 Trichonephila clavipes | reverse complement strand
TCATGGAAATATGACATGTAAAACGGGTATTAGTCGTCTGCGTTTAAAAGACCTCACTTTTGCTTTCAAAGGCCGGGAATATAACTAAATTTCACTTCCCATTTTATTTTAAACCATCGGTTACGGAAGATTAGCGGTCATAATCAGTATGTACCTCAGTGGCCGGCGCGCTGTGAGCCTGTGGCAAGTGCCACTTATGAACACACCGGCGACGTGAAATCTGTCGCAACTGAAATCTCCCCATGCGTGGGGCATGGGAAGAGGGTTGCCGGCTCAGGTGAGGTCCTCGTCACGAATGCGTGTCAAGAAGTAATACGATCCATAAGAGCCCTCGTGTTGCTTCTACCTTTTAAAAATCAAAGCAATATCAAGAGTGTATAATTTCTCTATATTAAGTAAATCTATTTTAGATTTTGATTGAGTTTTTACGCACGTGCCAATAAAAGACACTTTTCGAGCTAACTGAAGAGAGAAAAAAAAAGAATGACAAGTCTTTTTAATTCATTTAAAGCTGTAAACATTAAGGATTTCTCTTTTAGGTTTTAGTATCGAAAGATAGTAAAATGTGTGATTTTGATTTTAGTAATACGTTGTAATGAATCAAATTAACCTGAAATATAATTATAAACCACTATTCATGTAAAGCAATGTAATCCGTCATTTGTTTCTTTCCCTTTATTTTAAAGAAGTATTTACCATATAAAACAAGAGGTAAAGATTTCATTTTGAAATTAGCAACATGGTTTTCCCCGAAATGATATCGAAATCAACACGGGGTATTCTTTCCGATGAAAAAGCATCATTATTTGTGAAATATGTCACGTGAATTTCTCTCAAGACTTTGACTTGAGAGCCCATCTACACCACTTCACAACATCAAAAGCCCCATACTTGCGAAATTTGCAACCAGACTTCTCCTCGAGTTTTCTTTTAGAAGACATCTGCTGAATTAATACCAAGGGGAAAAGGCTCCATTTGTGACATATGTAACAAAGATTTCTCCCGACGAGATACTTTAAAAGCACATTTGCGTATTCATACCAATGAAATGCCTTACAGCTGTGAATTATGCACAAAGCTTTCTTTCTCTCAGAAGTAATTTAAAACACATTTTCTTATTCATACCAAGGAAAAGCCCCCACATTTGTAAAAATATGCAGCAAGCCTTTCTCCCGAAGTGGTGATTTAAAAACACATTTGCGTATTCATACCAAGGAAAATGCCTTTTACAGCTGTGAATTATGCAATAAAGCTTTCTCTCAGAGTAGTAGTAATTTAAAAACACATTTACTTATTCATACCAAGGAAAGCCCCACATTTGTGAAGTATGCAACAAGCCTTTCTCCCTGAAGTGGTGATTTAAAAACACATTTGCGTATTCATACCAAGGAAAAGTCTCACATTTGTGAAATCTGCAGCAAGCCTTTCTCCCGAAGTTGTGATTTAAAAACGCATTTGCGTATTCATACCAAGGAAATGCCTTACAGCTGTGAATTATGCAATAAAGCCTTTACTCAGAGTAGTAATTTAAAAACACATTTACTTATTCATACCAAGGAAAAGCCCCACATTTGTGAAGTATGCAGCAAGCCTTTCTCCCGAAGTGGTGATTTAAAAACACATTTGCGTATTCATACCAAGGAAAAGTCTCACATTTGTGAAATCTGCAAAAGCCTTTCTCCCGAAGTGGCATTTAAAAACACATTTGCGTATTCATACCAAGGAAATGCCTTACAGCTGTGAATTATGCAATAAAGCTTTCTCTCAGAGTAGTAATTTAAAAACACATTTACTTATTCATACCAAGGAAAAGCCCCACATTTGTGAAGTATGCAACAAGCCTTTCTCCCGAAGTGGTGATTTAAAAACACATTTGCGTATTCATACCAAGGAAAAAGCCCCACAGCTGTGAAATATGCAGCAAAGCTTTCTCCCGAAGTATTTAAAAATACATTTAGTTATTCATACCTTCTCAAGGTAAAGCCTCATGTTTGTGAAATCTGTAAAAAGGCTTTCTCTCTAAGTGGCAAATTAAAAACACATTTGCGTATTCATAGCAAGGAAAAGCTTTAGAGTTGTGAAATATGCAACAAAGGTTTCTCCCATAATAGTACTTTAAAAATCATTTGCTTATTCAGACCAAATAAAAGCCTCGTGTTTGTGAATTTTAAAGTAAAGCCTTCTCTCACAGTGGTGATTTGAAAAAAATTATTTGAGTATTCATGTCAACTGCAAAGTCTAACTTTAGGATATTTAGATCTAACCACTTTTAAAGTTAGAAATTTATTAAAAACATACGCTCTGTTTGAAGTAGAGAATGTTTATGTATTTTTTTTAATGTTAGTCGGTTTTCCTAGATAAATCATCAGTTTCATTAGCCGACAAAATGATTATAATTTTTAGCTATTTATTTTGACAGAAGTGCAATCATGAACTTAATCCTAGAAGATTAGACTTACACTTTTGATGGTATTTTTACTTCAGTATTGTATTCTCATGTATAACCTAACGTATTTTAGGGCGAGAATGTATTGCTTTTGACAAAATAAATTTTACTGCTTTATTTGAACGAATATTTCTCGTAGGTTTTTTAAATCGAGCACTTCAGTCACACGTTCATTTAATTCGTGGATTTCGATGCAATACATGAAATGTTTCTGTGTTTTACGAGTGAATTTCTTGGATTTTTTTGTATGTTAAAAATCATACTTTTTTTTAGTAGATTTAGGTAAATTATTATGTATGCTCAGTTGATTCAGAACGACAACTTAGGAAATTTTACGCAAATAATTTCAATTCGTTTTGAGAAGTTTATCTAAATTTGGTAGGGAATATAACGTCGATTTGGCATATTTTCTTGTATTTGAATTGTAATATATTAAAATAGTAAATTTTCTTCTTTTTATATGAAAAAAAACTTCAAATATAAGATTAATATGCATCTAAGTCCTAAATAATATTTAAATGTAAATTTAAGTTACAAACTTGATTATGTATATATATATATATATTAACGGATATTTTCTTATGCTGAAACTCCACTAATACAATTAATTATTTTTTATCTTGAAATAATCTGTTTTAAAAGTAAAACATTAGATTTCACGGAAATTTAGAATGAGACTTTATTTTGAAAAGCTTATACTTATTTTTATCAAAATATAATATAATGTATTACATTCTGTTATGAACATATCCCCTTTTCACTAATGTATAATCTGGATCATTTTGTTAAAGGTTTTTATTGCAAAATTATATGTTATTTCCCGCCCATTTTTGAAAAACTACTTTAATAAAAAATGCAAATTCTGTAAAAGACTTACGATTTTATTTTTTTTGGCATATTCTTGATTGAGATAATTTAAAGATAGGAAAAATATAAAGAAACATTTTGATTTTCTAATATTTTACAGATAATTTATAAATAAAAGCAATGAATCATTATTATTTAGGAAGTATTCAAATACTGCGTTCGAGAAATATCTTAAAACTTGCTTTTCGATTAATTCGTTTTAAGTAGAAATTTAGATTTATGTTAGGGATTCATTATTATTTTTTAGGTGAACTGGAAGCTTCATTTCTTTATCTCTCATGGAATGAAGTAGGAAATTAAGGCAATACAAATAGTATAAATAAAAAATGTATCGCCTAATTTCTAAAAATGGAAAAACGCACCAAGAATTTCTTTGATTTTCTTAAAAAATGATGCTTTTATTCATGAAAACTAAATTTTTCTGTATTTAGCAAAATTCGCCATGATATTAAAAGGTTCAAAAAATAAATTGTTCTTTTAGATGGTAAATTTTGTTAGGCAAGTTTTTTTTTTTCGAACTCAATAATTGTATGGGTAATTTTACATAGATTCTGAAAAACGACTTCGAATAATTTTAGTATTACTACTACTAACGTTTAATTTAATATTTTATCAATGCTTTGAAACAGGCAATGGAGGATATTTATTTAAAAGTGAAAACCAATTTTCTTTATATTCAAATAATAAGTTTAAACATTAAAAAAAATCTGATCTATATCGAAACTTTTTCATCTCTAAGAATACTTTCAAAATATTTTTATATCGTATTGAATTTAACCAAAATTTTTCCCTAGCGAAAAAAAATTATTATTATTTTCTTAGAAATTTATTTCTTTGCGCAAGTAAAATTCTTAAATTAAGACAAAATGCTCTGGGTAGAACATTATGATATACTGTTTTTTTGTGTGTGTGTGTGTGTTTCCTTTCCACCCCCCCTGCCTTTTAAAACATGGGAATCATTTACATTATTATGTTCTTATTAAACTGTATATTAGAAACTGAATAAGTTTGAATGTCTAATACGTAAATAGAATCCTTTGAGTGTGTTTCTTTCTAAAGTGCATTTTAAGCTTATTTTTCCGAGAATACTAGATGTTTGATATATTTAAATACGTAAAAAACTTTGCGTGTTTAAAAATGAATCTCTCTTCAGAATAGTTTATATGGAAGTTTATTTTTTTCACCTGCTGCAACTCAGATCCATTCCAATTCTACATTCGTGATTGCACACCTGACAGAATTTATACTCATTTTCACTTTTGCGCCTACACGGACTTTATTTTCCCCTCTGGATAAACCATTTCTCAACATTATTTTCCCATACATAAGTCTTGGCCGATAACAGAACAAATGCCTCAAAAACAACATTCTATCATGTTAAACATGCTTTCAGGATACCGATTTCTTACACTTTGGGAGCTCTTTTACATATTTTTGAATGAGTCACCAGAACGAATTGAGGCTTACCGAAAGACTGAAAAAAAAGATTGAGAATACTCCCCTTTAAATGTTCAATTCCTGGTACCAGTACATTTAAAATAAAAGTACTTCACGAAAATGTTTTTTTTCTTTCAGAAAGATTCGAACAGTATGCATTCCCCGTGGGTTAGTTGCCGATAAAAAGAAACAGGAACGAAAATCCTTTTCTGGAATATAGGACCTCGGAAGTGTTCTACGGGAGGGGTGAGGAGGAGCCCAAAAGCGTAAGAGAGAAAACCGGGATTATCGAAACCGCTATCGAAATTCACAGTTGACTCAGTTTTCTGTGAGGGGCAACATCGAAAAATAAGGTTACATTAGGATTATATGGCGGATTACTTAGGGTTTCAATATAGACTAACGCAGGTAAACATTGATGGACTATTAGTTTGTACGGAACAATGGAAGAAACAAATGGAAGAAACAAATAATTCTGTCAGAACTGTGTTTTCCATTTAACACACACGGTAGAGAGAACACTACTTTATTATATATATCTTGAATCCGGATTCAACATCCAGGCAGCCTGATTTCAATTGGAGTTTGTGAGAAAATTCATTCGAATAGTAAACAAAACAAATCTAAAACTGTTCTTTTAATTTTACTAGTTTTGAGGTTTTAAAGATGATTGTTTTAAAGTCGGTAACAAATTTCTCCATTTGTTATAATGTGATATGAATAGCAATCAACGTGTTACATCCTAAATATGACATCATAATCTTTTAAAACCTTTCATAAGCAGATTATAAATTGATAAATCTTTTAAGTTATATAAACTATTTTTAAAGCATATATTGGAATCAATTTTAATAAATTAATTATGCAAATTTATAAAATTCGAAGAATAATCAAGCAGAAATTATTTTAGTACTAAATATTGGAAGAAATATACTTTTCACACTGAAAGAGTTGATTGTGCTCAAAAATATTTTTAATTAATTCCATTCAAATGTGGAAAGATGCTTTAAAATGAAACCGAAGCAATAGCTCAGAGAACTTCAAATATCTTAAAAACTAATTTGTTAATAGGTTTATATTTTGGTGGTAAGCTACTCAAGCAAGCTAATGACATGAGCTACTAGAAAATACAAGAAAAGGTAATTATGAAATTTGTAGAGCCCTAAATACAACCCACTTTTAGTGTTCCTAAAATACGGATTGGACCTGATCATATTTACGGACAAAATCAAATCTATAAAGAAAAACAAAGTTACCACCAAAACCGTTTTTTATTTTGAGTTTCTCTATTTACTAAAGGAATGAACTCTCCAAGTGAACTTTCAAGCGAATACATTAATATACTTACAAACACAAAAGAAATGCCTGAAATTCTGAAAATCGCTTCTGGTATTGAAAAATTTTAAAGGAAAAAGTAAGATATAACTGAGTTTTATTCACAGATGAAGAATCAAGATTAAAACGAAATACCTGTATTTCCATAAAGAGTTTTTACACTAACTTGAATTCGCTCGCATTTTAGATTCAGGAAACTGACAATGGTTTTGTTGAAAAGGCCGCTTAACACTGTTATTTAAAACAAGAGTTTTGAAAAGTGTATTTTTTTGCCATGGCAAATTAAAAAATGTAAATATATTAATATTACTATATATTTTTCTAGTGGTTGAATTCTCTGCACTTAAAATAAGTGAAATGGAATTTTCTTTTTTTTACTTTCAAAGGAAATCTATAATATATAAAATATGTACAGAATTTATTGAGTAATATTAGTTGCATAATTCCTTTAGAAGTGTATAAGAACCAATCGTTGAAAATAGTCTTCTTCTGTAATAACCTTCTTTATTTCGCATAGAACTTTATTTGTGTCCAATCAAGTTTTCTTTAATTTTTGATTTTTTTATAGTTTGTGTCTTTTAATATTCGTATACTGCATAATCATTCAGTATTGATTAATAATTTACGAAAATAGAGCAAAATATATATAACTTAGAAGTATCAAATAAAATTCAAAAAATGTTTTTTCCCCTTAAAATAGAAACAGCAATCTATATAAATAAAAATGTAATGTACGTTTGTTCAAAGCTGCTTATCTCCGAAACTATTGACCCATTTCCTCTGAAATATTGAAACAACGCTGCATTTGAATCCGTACGGGTTTTTATGTACTTATTATTTCGTAATTCTTTCAAAAAATTTTAAAATTTATTTCAATAAGTTATTTTCTGGTGTTATGACGTGATACGTCACTTCTATCACTAAATGCGAAAATTTATACTTTACACTCAGACATTCAAGGTTTTACATATTTTTACTATAGTTATGTTTATCTCTTGGAATATTTATCCAATTTTTCTATTTTTTGATGCTTAATTAGGATAATGATTTTTTTAATGATTGTCCTTCAAACAACCCAAATTTTGTTTTGTAGTTTTGGCAATATTCTGATTATATTACCGCGCAATGTTTATTATTTTGCTGATACATTGCAACATATTTTTTTTTCTGTTATTTTAAGCTAAAATTATTTATATTTTTACTAAGCGAAGATTATAATTATGTTTGACTTTTGTAGGCAACAGATTTATCTGCTAAAAAGTGAAATTTTTTTTCAAAGTTATGATGATAACATAAGACAGGCCGTAAAAGAATTATTTGGCTTGATTTCAAAATCACGCCAAAAACGGGTAGCTTACCGAATAAAGTTTTCGGCTATTTTATGTTTCTCCAGTATTCCTAAATTAAATCCTTGTCGAACTGTTACCTCAAATCAAAAGACGTCGCCAAATTCTACGATATGCGTTCAATAAGAAATCATTCGGTGCGTGTTGGAACACAATATTTTTCTACATTGGCTATGTCGTAATTTGGCAAAATTAATTGACGAGATTTTATGATAAGTATGTTTCTTTCTCTATGTTTTAGGCATTTTTAAAAATTTTATTTGATGTTACTATTGAAATACAAACGGCCAAATCAAAATTTTCTGACATGTATTGTGGGTTTGCTTGGAACTGTTTATGGTAATTTAATCGAAATATCAGTCACTCATCTGGTGTAGTGGTTAGTGATGCGTTGGTCTGGGTTCGAATCCTGGGTGAGACAAGAATGTTTGTCTTTTCTTCTGTATGACGTGCGCTTCACGCTTGCTTCTATGTAAGCTTCCGTGTGATACGTTCTGGTGTACGGGGTTATAAAAGTTCTCAATAAAAAATTCAAAATATTAAACTTCATTTTGTTTTTAATATCTTCTTAAGTTTTAAGTTCGTTGTAATGTTATGATAGGCTTCCTTCGCCCAATGTTTACGGTTTTACTTATCTATTAAAACTTATTTTTCAGGTAATTGTATGTTTAATTGATTTGCCTGTTTAGAAAGCGTATATTGTAATATTTATTTTAATTATGCCTTCAGATTGATAGAGTCAGGTCAAATCTATTTACATCAATTAACTTTAGTACAATGAACTGTTTTTTTTTCCTTTGTTCTTTTCGCAACGTTAGATTTGTTCCTTCGAAAACCTTGCAAAAAGTGTAATAATTAAATCCATGTTACATATTTATAAAACAAAAATTAATTTTTATTACAGAAAAAATTAAAATTAGTGTTTTGCATGTATTTAAAGCCTTCGCCGCCAGATTCCCCTGATATAATTCATTTGATCTTTACAATTTTAGACCACACATTTTTATACTACGAAACTTCCACTTTAATGCAATGCTGGGAAAATCTTTCTCCAACGAGTATTCAAAATGGATTCGCACAACTGTTTAATAGCCAAAGAAGCATGTGTAATGTAATGCATAAACGTTAACTTTCTCAATGCTTCCATAACAGTCAAATTTCTTTCTTCCATGTGTTTACATAAAATATTTGCATTATGTGGTGCATTATCAATGCTGCTATAATACCCTGATAATAATGGCATTTTCAGGATTGAATTAAAAAAAACTAACTTGAAAATCACATTTTAGAAATTTATTGAAATTATTTATTACATAATACAAACTGGACCCTTTAATACAAATGCAATTATACTAAATAACGATATGCTATTGAGTACAACAAAATAAAGGAAAAAGTGATTAAAAAATCAGGTAATCTCTGAAACTATAGAATATAAAGTAAAAAAGCCATGAATTTTAGATCAAGTCACTCACATATATGTGGGCATAAACTGACCATCTTCTGATTAAGAGGTCTCAGGGGTGTTAAATTTCTCTAGGGATCTGAAAATATAAACAATTTTCAAACAGGTAAAATTCTTTTAAATTTGAATTAAATCATTCGAATCTTTTACACATTATTTATAAAAGAATGGAGCTTCAGAAAAGTATAATGTGTTTAAAATATAATAATAATTTTTAAAATCATAAGCATATGAAAATTTTATAATAAATATTAAGTATTTTTTGTGTTGTGCGCACGCTATTTTCTAAAATAGTAGCCCCTCTGATGTATAAAACTTTATAGAATTATAAAATACATGATACTCTTTATAAACCCTGCCTAATTTTAATATTATAAATCTTTTATATTTATAAATATTTGTAAAATATTGCAATTTTTAAATATTTGTTGAAAATGTGTTTTTTTTTATTTAATAAAATATGTAAGTTATTATTCTATTTATATAAAAGTAGCTACAAAGTAATAAGAATACTTTTATCTTTATACATCAACTTATAGCTGGTAATTAAAGCAACTATTTTAAAAAAAAACATGCGTGACGTAAAACTTAATAAATATTTCTTATAGAAAAGTTTCTTTTATTTTCATATGCTTATAATTTTTTAAATTATTATTATATTTTAAACATTTTATACTTTTCTGAAGCCCCATTCCTATATAATGTGTACAAGATTCGAATTATTTAATTTAAATTTAAAAGAATTGTACCTGATTGAAAATCGTTTATACTTTCAGACATCTAAAGAAAATTAACACCCCTGATACATCTTAAAATTAGAATTGAAAAAAAGAGGAATTCGTGCTAGAAAAAGGTTTGTGTAAAAAAGTTTATTTGCGAACCGTGTCATTTCAAAATTGGGTAAAAAAAATAGTTGGGTATTTTGTATTGGGTGAACACAGTAGGCTGCATATGACTGAAAATGTCAACGAGAAACAGCATCAAACACGACTTTGTGCAAAGCAATAACATGATTACAATCACCTTGCATTCGGTACAATCTGGCTGAGGATTATTGTTTGAGCCAGGATATTCCCATCGGCACAATGACTGAAGTGTGTCCTAATTGCAAGGCTCGGAAATTTAACGGAGAAAAAAGGGATGTGTTGTACCTTTAGAAAAATTAAAGTGCCCAACTTTCAGAATGACCAGAGACATTGAAAAATGTGCTTGCCAGATATACTGGGGAATCAAAGCATTTCCTCTCTAACATCTGCAAATACAATTTAAGTTTCCAATAAATATCGTTTGGAATAGAAATTTAATATTTCGTGCCCCCCAACTTTCAAAATGAAAGGATACATTTATCATAAAGCAGATTCCATGTTTCTATTCACAGAACGTCACCATGAATTCCAACAAATGTACTTTATGGGTTGTGGCAAGGAAGAATTGAATAGATTCTGTGGAATTTCTACTGGCATCAAATGGTCCATCTTTTCTAAACTGCAAAGTCTCTTCACCGAAAAAAAACCCAATGTAATTGCGTTTAAGCCTGCATTATGGTGACAACATAAATAATTTTAGGTTCATAATACAAGGACAAAAATTAACTGGAATGAATCAAGTATTCCATTAACAACTGAAATCTGTTTAGTAAAGTTTTGTTTATGATTATTTACACACATTTTTTTAGAAAAAGAATAGTACTTTTAAGTGCAAATGTGCAAAAAGTCGTACTTAAGTGCAAATGATTAAAAATATTAGAAATGTGACATTTCTCATTCCTTTTTTTTACCGTACTGAGCCACAGCAACACGTAGCATGGTACAGCCAGCGTATATATATATGTGGATACCAGCTACTCGCAGACCACTTCCGAAGCCATGATAGAACTGAAGCGACTCGAGGTAGTCAGCCGAGATGGCGAGGCAGTCCTCTTCCCGCCGCCATAAGCACGAGATGAAAACTTCTAACACGCGTGATGTTTTAAATCTAACTATGTAAAGGCAGATAGCCTTATTTTCTTTTTTTTTACCTGTGTGTCCGTCCTATAATGTCCTTTTTTCTATATTAAAGTAATTAACTTAAGAAGTCTCCCTTTTTTGAAGTGTTTAAATAACGGTCACACTCACATGAGGGCTCGGCCAATGCCTAATTTTTTAAAATTGAAACAAAACCCCCTAGACAACATCATTCTGCCATCAGTTCCTGATATACGAGTTTCCTAAGCCGTTAATAATGAGATGACTTTCGCTTTTCAAGTGGAATCCTTTACTTCAGAAACTACTCAAAACTAAGTAGCCATTTCGATGTTCAAAAATGAAATTAAGAATGCTTCAACAAAAGTATGACCCATGAGAAAATTGGAGAATTATCTTCTAATTTGAAAAAGAAATTTATTTGATGTAAAAATTTCTTTGTGATGAATAACGCCGAAAACGAAACTGTTTGTTTTTCTTGTCGATGTTTTTATAGCGATAATTTATTCTTTTGATGGTTTGAATATATTTTTTGCTATTTGATGGTATTTGATGCAGCATTTTAATTGATGTCGAATTTGATTCTCCTATTGTCTCATGCCAACATTTGATGAAAAACTAAATTGAAGCATATTGAAATATTCTTTTGAAATGACAATTGTGATGCTAATATTGGTCATTTGAAGTAACTTTTGAAGATAATAAAATATTCGAAACTTGAAGCTATAACTTTTGATGTTGACAACAAATTTTTGTAGATAATCAGGAATTTTAATTGAAATCGAAACTTTGCTTATATTTTTTAGAGTATATTTGATAATATAACATTCGTATTTTGATGATTTAAATTAGTTTTGTATTTGAAGTTGTGATTTTTTTTATTTTGAAGAATATTTAAAATTTTGGTGGAAACTAAGGTTGAAAGATTTTGAGTTAATATTTCTAGAATAGAACATTATATTTTGAAGATAAGAACTTGATGTTTTTGAAATGAAATGCTTAAATTAATTACATGGTGTGTGAAATAGAATTGAGTGTCTTTTTCAGATATAAAACTTGTGTTGACTATACTATATAATATTGATATTGCATATGATACTATTTTGCATTTAAATTTTTGATGATTATGAGTTATCATTTTATATTTTAAAACTTGAATTGATGAATATATAAGTATTTTATCATATTTTCAAATCATAGAATTCGTTTTGGTAATATAAGATTTGTATATTTGTGTTTTATTTGAATAATTATCAGTATGAGTACCCTAAATGATTATCCAAAGGTTTTTCTCAATCATTAAAATCTAGTAGCACAAATAACATTAAAATTCTGCATCGTTTAATTTTTGGTGAGAATGGTGATAGAAAAAATCGTTCCAGATTACGAGAATTTTCCGGATTTCCCACTGATTTTAATGTTGAAGAAACAAAAACTAAAATTATTAAAAAATTCACTCTTAAGGAATTAATTGCTGTTTGTAATTTATTGCATCTAGAATTTACCACTGAATTAGAATCTTGCTGTGACATAATTTTAACGCATTTATGTGATCTCACTTTATTTAAATCTACTGTTAACTCTGGAAGCGAAAGCGACCTTGAACTCAACGAAAAATCTCCGCCCGAAAACCATCATTCGCAGCCAATTACGTCTGACTCAGCAAGTAACGATTTACGTTCCGAAAACATGAAATCTCTTGATTTAAATGATTCAGCTCAAAATTTATTGCCGTTGTTTGATAAACAGAATACTTGTAACTCTTTCCTATCTTTTAATTTACGAGATCTAGTCGAACTAGTTAAACCATTCACTTCTCAAAAAAGTTATTCAATTGAAACTTTCATTTCTGATATAGAAGACATATTTCTCGATTATATATCAGATCACAAATCCTATTCATCAAATAATTTTCGTAAAGAAAAGTTTAAAGGGTCCAGCCGAAAATTTAATCCGATCGATTCGTGGAATCACAAATTGGTCACAAATGAAAGGACATTTATTAAACGAATTTTCTGATAGAATCAATAGTGCACAATTACACAATATGATGCAAGCTAGACGTTTGAAACCAACCGAAACGTTGCAGGAATATTTCTTAACAATGCGAGATTTAGCTCACAAGGGTGCGGTTGATGATTCTTCTCTGATTGATTATATTATTGATGGTATCCCTGATTCTTCTAACAATAAAATAATTTTGTTCGGTTCTAAAACACTTAGTTAATTCAAGGATAAATTAAAAATTTACGAAACACTTTTAAACTCAAAACATAATAAGCAATTTCCAGATAAACGATTTCGAGATTATGAAAATTCAACATCTAATCAGCATAGAATTGAACACAAGCGCTGTTATGGATGTAAAAACTTTGGTCATGTTCAGGCCGAATGCCCCAAGAATTCTCGAAAGATTACACCGATAACCAATCACAAAATCAATACGCAAGTTGATAGAACTATAAATTCCATTTCGATAATAACACCACCGAAAAATCTCATGCACGTTGAAATAACCATTTTAAAAATTCCTATTACAGCACTTTGTGACATTGGTTCACAAGCCACCATAATTAATGAGAAAACATATCAAAAACTTGGTTACCCTACATTGAGCCCATCACAATGTACATTTTCAGGAATAGGCCGAGACAGAGTCGAAAGCAAAGGTTATTTTAAAATTTCATAACAATTCAGAACACTGCATTACCCGCAAAAATTCATGTCGTTAATGATGAAACGATCCCTTTAGATGCAATTATAAGGATTGATTTCTTACAACAAACTAAATTCACGTTTGAACGTGATGGAATTCGTATATTCCGAGATGTTGATGAATGCAAAAATGATGATGTTTTGGTAAACCTTGCCAACCTTTTTGATGAACAACAATGTAAACTTGATCTTCCACATATATCGAACTCTAAAATTCGTAATGATGTTGAACAACTTGTAAACTCTTACAAACCTAAAACAATTTACGATACTGATCTTAAAATGACAATTTTATTGAGTGATGATATCCCAGTTAGCCAACGTTCTCGTCGACTTCCTTTCGTAGAGCAAAAAATTGTAGAAAACCAAATTCAGGAATGGTTAAACACTAACATTATAAAACCTAGCTGTTCTGATTACGCAGCACCAAAGGGCTGCGGTAGCCCAGTGGTTAGGGTATCGGACCATGGCAGGTATGTTATGAGTTCGAGCCCAGTACCACTAAAGACCCGCCGTGTAGGGCAGCGATGCACGTTAAATCTGTCGAGCTGAAACGTCACTCCCGTTGGTGTGGTGTGGTAGTTAGGAGAGGGGTGCCAGCTCAGGTGTCGTCCACGTCACTTGACCATGGTTCAAAATTACGTGGTCCGTCGCCAAAAGCCCTCGTGTAGCTGAACAGTGCGACGTTAATATTCAATCAATCAATACGCAGCACCAATCGTTTTATGCAAAAAGAAAAACGGAGAACACAGACTTTGTGTAGATTATCGCAATTTGAATAGAAAAATGATTAAAGATCAATTTCCCTTGCCATTGATAGAAGAAGTGTTAGATAAACTCGAAAACTCTAAAGTCTACACTTCACTTGACCTTAAAAATGGATTCTTTCATGTACCCATGGATCCTAACAGTACAAAATACACTTCGTTTGTGACGCATGAAGGACAATACGAATTTTTACGTGTTCCTTTTGGATTGTCAAACAGTCCAAGTGTATTCCAACGATTTATTTACACTGTTTTCCGAAAACTCATACGTGACAACATTCTAATTGTGTATATGGATGATCTGCTCATTCCATCACAAAATGAAGCAGAAGGTTTAAATAAATTACGACTAGTTCTCCAAACTGCTGCAGACTTAGGTTTTGAGTTAAACTTAAAAAAGAAATGTAATTTCTTACAACGCAAAAATAAATTTCTTGGATACATAATCGAAAACGGAACAATAAAACCTTCACCATCTAAGACACAAGCTGTCCAAAACTTTCCACAACCTCAAACCCTGAGACAACTTCAAAGTTTTATAGGATTAACAAGTTATTTCCGGAAGTTTATTCCAAATTACGCTCGAATTGCAAGACCTTTAAGTGATCTTCTTCGTGATAATGTTAAATTTAAATTTGGCCCTACAGAAATAGCATCTTTTCAAGAATTGAAAAACATTCTTTCAGAGAACCCAGTTCTCCATGTTTTTCAACAAGGTTACCCCCTTAGAACTCCACACAGATGCAAGCTCCCTAGGTTTTGGCGCTGTCCTATTACAGAAATCTGATGGACTATTTCATCCTCTCTATCCATTATTTTAGTCGCAAAACTACAGTTCAACAGGAGAAATATAGCAGCTATGAATTAGAAGTACTAGCTATTATTGAAGCGCTGAAAAAGTTTAGAAGTTACCTGTTAGGTACAAAATTCAAAATATCACAGACTGTGATGCATTCCAAAAGACAATGCACAAAAAGATTTGCCTGCTAAAATTGCTCGTTGGGCGTTGATGCTAGAAGAATTTGATTATGAAGTCTGTCACAGACCCGGTAGACAAATGAAACACGTTGATGCATTAAGTCGTTACCCCATTATGATGATTTCTTTCCGTGATATTACACAAAAGATTAAAGAAGCTCAAAATAAAGATGAATTCATTTCTCAACTTAAATCAGCAATCAAAATTACTCCTTCCGATGAATATTTTCTTAAAAACGAAATTTTGTACAAATTACACAAAAATTCTGAACTATTAGTTGTTCCAGAAATGATGCAAGAGAGATAGTACTCCATGCACACGCACAAGGCCATTTTGCTTCTAAAAAAACTGAATCTATTGTTTCACAAGAATTTTACATTCCCAGACTCACGAAATTGTTCAGGATGTAATTACAAACTGCGTCCCGTACATCTTATCCTCACGTAAAGCTGGTAAACAAGAAGACTTTCTCCATCCGATTCAAAAGGTGATCAACACCTTGATTGTTATCATTGTGATTTTTAGGACCATTACCATCCACCAAAAGTGTTACAAACACCTCTTCACTGTTATTGATTCATTTTCTAAATTTGTTTGGATTTACCCTGTAAAGTCTACTTCCACTAAAGAGGCTCTCGACAAACTAATTTTGCAACAAACCATATTTTGGTAATCCATCAAAAATCATTACAGATAAAGGTAGTGCTTTTACATCTACAGAATTTCAAAAATTTTGTCAGGAAGAATCAATTGAACACGTTCAGATAACCACTGGTGTACCACGTGGAAACGGTCAGATAGAACGTATGCATGAAACAATTATTCCTGTTTTGACCAAGTTAACCATCGAAGAGCCCGAAAAATGGTTCAAACATGTCCACCGATTACAACGCATTATGAATAGTACCACCACACGTAGCACAAAATTTACACCCTTTGAAGTTTTAATGGAGTAAAATGAAACAAAAGAGGACCTTCAAATTAAACACCTTCTTGAAGACGAACTTGCGAACAGTTTATTAACAAACGAGAGACACTGCGTAACGAAGCTAAAGAAAATATCCTACGTTTACAGGCTGAAAACAAGAAACAGTACAATAAACATCGTAAACCCGCTTATAACTACAAACCAGGTGACACAGTTGCGATACAGCGTACACAGTTCGGAACTGGATTGAAACTTCGACCTAAATACTTTGGACCATATGAAGTAACAAAGTCAACAAACACGATCGTTATGAAGTACAGAAAATTGGACAACATGAAGGTCCAAATGCAACCTCAACTTCAGCTGATAAAATGAAGAAGTGGTGTATACATTGAGAAGCTACCATCACCAAAGCTATTTGTTATTTTGTATTTTCCTTTTTCTGCTGTTTTTTTTTTTTTTATTATTTCAGTTCACTTGTTCCCCAGCGCCGAGGACGGCGTGGTCATCAGGATGCCCGTGTGGATATCAGCTACTCGCAGACCACTTCCGAAGCCATGATAGAACTGAAGTGACTCCGAGTAGTCAGCCGAGATGGCGAGGCAGTCCTCTTCCCGCCGCCATAAGCACGAGATGAAAACTTCTAAAACGCGTGATGTTTTAAATCTAACTATGTAAAGGCAGATAGCCTTATTCTCTTTTTTTTACCTGTGCGTCCGTCCTATAATGTCCTTTTTCTATATTAAAGTAATTAACTTAAGAAGTCTCTTTTTTTGAAGTATTTAAATAACGGACACACTCACATATATATATATATATATATATATATATATATATATATATATATATATATAATATATATATATATATATAATAATATATATATATATAGAGAGAGAGAGAGAGAAAGAGAAAGAAGAGGCATAGATAGATAGATATAGAAAGATAGATATATACACACACATATATATAGGAAGATTGTATACTAATAGCAGTAATTGCAAAAGAGAGAGAGAGATACATGGAATAATTTAATTGCTTAAGCTAGATTATAAAAGATTATAACGGCCTTATTTATGATGTAACATGTTAATTGTAATTGATTTTACATTATTAAAAAATGGAGAAATATGTTGCCAACTTTAAATAATTCACCTTTAAAAATCTCAAAACTCGTGAAATGAAAAGAACAATTTTACTTTCATTTTTGTTTTACTACATGAATTTTCTCAAAAGCTCCAATTGAAACCAGGCTGCCTGGATATTGATTCCGGGTTCAACACATTTATGATAGAGTTGTGGTCTATTGTGTGTGTCAAATGGAAAACAGTTCTTACAGATGCATTTGTTTATTCCATCAAAAAACAGTAAATTTTGTTCCATACAGGTTCATATAGCTCCTCAATATTTACCAGGGTTAGTCTACATTGAAACCTTAAGTAATACGCCATCTAATCCTATATTGTAACCGTATTGTTCGATATTGCCCCCTACATAAAATCTGAGTTACCTGCGAATTTTGATAGCGTCTTCACAATAATCCGAGTTTTCTCTCTTGCCCTTTTGGCCACCTCCACCTCACTTCCGTGGAACACTTCTGAGACCCTATATTCCAGAAAATGACTTTCGGTCCTGTTTTTTTTTTATCAGCATTTAATCCTCAGGGAATGCGTACTGTTCGAGTCTTTCTTGAAGAAAAAATATTTTTCCCGAAATACTGTTATCTGAAATATACCTATATCAGAAATTGGACATTTAAAGGGGTGTTTTATAACTCTTTTTCAAATTTTTCGTTAAGCCTCAATTCGTTCTTTTGAATCATTCGAAAATGTGTAAAAATGTTCTCAAAATGTAAAAGTCAGTATCTCGGAAACATGTTTAACAAGATAGAGTGCTGTGTTTGAGGAATTGATTCTGTTATCGGTTCAGACTTATGTATGGGAGAAGAAATATTTGAGAGAAATGATTCACCCAGAAGAGAAAAAATAAAATCCACGCAAGCCCAAAACTGAAATTGAGTATAAACTTTGTCAGCTGCAATGTAGAATTCGAATTGATCTGAGATGTAGCAGGTGAAATAATTTTACTTATAATCCAGATAAACTATTCTGAAAAGAGACTCGTTTTAAAACAGAAAAAAATGTGTGCGTTTTAAATACATCAAAACTCTAGTTTTCTCGGAAAAATAAGCTTAAATATATTTTAGAAAGGCCCACATTCAAAAGACTCCATTTATGTATTAGTCGTTTGATCTTATTCAGTTTCTAATACACAGTTTAATAAGAACAAAATAATGAAAATAATTTCTATGTTTTAAACGTGATATAAAGGAAACAATTAAAGTATATCCTAACCAGAGCATTTTTTTCTTTTTGTAAACATTTTACATTTAAATTAATAAATTTCCAATAAAGAAATAAATTTTTGAGCTAAGAAAAAAGATTTTTTTAAATACCATGCAAAATATTTTGAAAGTATTCTTAGAGATGAAAAACTTTTGGATATATAAAGCAGATTTTTTTAAAGATACTTATACCTACTTTTCTTTCAATATAAAGATAATTGTTTTTCACTGTTACATAAATAACTTCAATTGTGCGTATTTCAAAGCATTGAGAAAAATATCAAATAAAATGTTATTGGTAATAATACTACAGGTAGTTGTATTTTTCTCTATTAAGCATCTTGTCAAATTACCCAAACAATTTTTCGGTTTAAAAAGAAAAAAAAAATTGCCTAAAAAATTTACCATTTAAAAGAAAAAAAATTTTTAATCTTTTAATTTATATATATATCACAAAGCATATTTCTAAATACAGATAAATTACTTTTGTTTTTCATTAGAAATGCTACTTTCTAAGATTTTGTGTGTAGGAAAATTAATAAAAATGAAAATTTTGGTGCGTTTATCTATTTTTAGAAATTAAGCGAGAAATATCATATTAATTGCATTTATAATGTCTTATTTTCCTACTTCATCTGTGCATACTAATGTGTTATTTTCCTACTTCATTCCATGAAAGAAAAATAAATGGAATATTCCAGTTCACCTAAAAAGAATAATACATTCATTACATAAATCTAAATTTCTATTTAAAACGAATTCCTCGAAAAGTAATTTCTAAGATATTTCTCGAACACAGTATTTGAAAACTTCTTAAATATAAAAGAATGATCCAATGTTCTTATTTGAATATTATCTGTAAAAAAAAGGTACACCAACATGCTTCTTTTAATTTTTTTAAACTCTCTGAATTAAAAATATGCCAAAAAATAAAGCCGTAAATTTTCCAACAACTTTACATTTTCTGAATAAGTTTTCAAAAAATGGGGTAAAAAATCAGAAATATAACTTTACAATAAAAAAAATTTAACAAAATGGTTCAGTCTAAACATACTAGACAGAGAAGAGATGTTTTCAGATCAAAACCAAATAAATTATTATACTTTGACAAAAAAAAACAAAAAAAAAAAAAACAAAAAAAAAAAAAACACAAGTTTTTAACATGAAATTCCATTCTATAATTTCCACAGTATTCAAATGTTTTACTTTTAGAACAGATTGTTCAAAGATGAAAAAAATTAATTTTATTTGTGAAATATAAGTATAAGAAAATATGCATTAATAGTAAATGTATATATTCAACGTGTAACTTAAATTTACATTAAAATTTTACGCAGATTTTAGACTAATATGACGCTTATATTTAAATTTTGTTTATGTACATAGAGGACAATTTACTATTTTGATGTATTTAAACATAAGCACATACAAATAACGTATAGCGATATTATATTCCTGAATTTCGGAAAACGAATTTAAATTATTTGTTTAAAATATTCTGATTTGTCGTTCTGAATATACTGAGCATAGAATGGAACTTACCTAAATCTATCAAAAGATTGATTGATTGAATATTAACGTCGCACTGTTGAGCTACAAGTGCTTTTGGAAACGGACCACGTAAATAGGAACCATGGTCAAGTGACATGGACGACACCTGAGCTAGCACCCCGACTCCTAACTACCAGACCAACGGGAGGACGTTTCAGCTCTCGACAGATTTAACGTGCATCGCTGCCCTACACAACAATTTAAATCTACCAAAAAGAAGCTGCATATTAAATTCACAAAACATCCTAAAGAATCACACGTAAAATACAGAAATATGTCATATATTGGATCGAAATCAAGAGATTAAATGAATGTGCGACTAAAGTGCTTGATTTAAAAATTCAAAAGAAATGTTTCTTCCAGTAAAACAATAAAATTTATTTTGTCAAAAATAATACATTCGCGTCGTAAAATTAGTTATTTAAGGTATCCGACTACGTTGAAAACGTCATTTTCGGTCAAAAATCACATTTTCTTTTTATTTGATATTTTTAAAATTCAAACAATTATCTTTCTAAATCTGCCTTTGTTTTTTGTCTGTGCGATAATTAGAAAAAGTTACAGGTGTTTAAAATATTATTACAGTGGTGAAATTGAAACCGGAAGAGGTGAAATCGAAACCGGAAGTTGACTGCTTCACATGCTTTTTTACCCATAATTTTTGCAATTTCAACCCATTATAATTTTAAAAACAATTTCTGGCATTTTTAAAACTATTTTTTATTGATAGGCAACAATTTCAATCTTTTAATTGGACTTTTGCGATTAGCAACATCTGTTTCTTCTGACCTCATATGTTTTTGTTTTGATTTGAATCTTTCGAATAATGCTCGCAAATTTCTTCAAAAACCTGATTTTTTTTTTTTGCTTTAATTGCACAATTTTTTAATTGTTAATTGTTTCTGAACATTCTGCTTTTGATATTATCAAAAATGAATCAAATTAACCTCTTGAAAACGCAACTATGCTGGTGAGACATTTACAAAAACAGTGAAAGTGTTGACTTGTAATGTTCTTGACGAAGTGCTCAAATTTGTAATGAACGAAAACTGGGATAAGTAAAGGTATTTTTTACAGAACAAAGAATGTTTTAGTGGAATATTAAGAGGAGTAATAGAATATTTTATTTAAATTGGGAAGTGTGTTTTCAAGTTTGTGTTTCTCAATTGTTTTGAGAACAATCTGTACCTGCATGAAGATTACATGTTTGGACTGACTTCTAATGTGACTTGAAAAATGCTCCGATTAAAGTTTTATCGTCCTTTTTTCAGCTACTGAAAAGCTAAAAAAAAAGTGTTATTGATTTGCAACCTATTTTTAGAAGGTGAGTGATTGAAAGATGATATTTACCTGTGAAAAGCTATGTTCTAAGCTGAACTGGCCTTGTATGACAAAAGGAGCATTTAGACTTTGTGAAAGAAAGTCTTGTCTGTGCTGCTACACCAACGGCTAAAGATGCCATGAACGACACTGCTTTTAAGCGAAAAGCATTATAAAATGTTTCAAAATGTCAGTTGAAGAATGTGGAATATCCGATGACGGCAGAGACACGTGGACATTCATCGCTAAATGTGGTTTTCTATAGAAACTTTATACATTGACACTGGGAAATTCTAGATTTGGAAATGTTATCAAAGTTTTTTAGAATTCTATAAGTCCAGTCATACATGCGTGTTCCTGCAATCATCTGGGATTTACTTCAAACATAGTGCGTACAAAATCTTTGTATGTTTTTGCACTACAAAATCTTAAAAATATGTATTTCTTTTGTGATGGTGATTCCAAGGATACCTTTCTGTTAAAGATGTGTATGGTGTCAACAATGTCATCATATGAGTGCATAAGATACTTCTAAGAAAGATTGAGTAGTCGGAAAAGACAATTTTTAAAAAAGGCGAGAAAAACCTCGGTGAGAAGGAAAAACTTATCAATGTTATGTTTAATAAAATTCTACACTGTTTTAGCACTAACACCAATCACGCCAAAGCTATGCTAAGTGCTACAATAGTAGTATTTTTTCACTGTTGCTCCAGCAGGGAGAAACCCATACATGGGCCGTGCCCGATTTGAGCTGAGAACTGGTGTGACTATCAACGAGGAAACGACACCAGAAAACAATAAACAGAAAAAATTGTATGTATTTCTGTGAAACTGTAAAATATTGTTAAACCTGTGTACACAAAGCAGAGTGATAAGCAGTTATTATAAAATTGCCTCCACGATAAGACACAAATAAAAATGTATCATTTAACGCCTGTTTGTGGCGAATCATTTTGAAAGAAACTTATCGAGCTAAAAGTATTTTCTTTGGGTACCCATATATTACCGTCATTATTTTTAAAAAAGCTTTCATTGATGTGTTAGGTATTTTGAAAGCATTTGGCATAAATGCAGGGAATTATATACTGCGTGATGAGAGATTTGTTGACATCTTTTGAGTTGGTGACTCGAAACAACATTCTTTGCCTTTTATAAAATTAACCAGAAAAAAAGGAGGCCCAAAAGAAAGAAAAAAAATTAAAAAACTTCAAAGAGTGGGAGTGTTACTTTTAAATCAGGAGAGTGTGTTTTAGTAATATACTTGTCATATTTTGTTTTGAAATTGATTTTATAAAGTTTAAGAAATGCATTTTTCTCAAAACCATTTTTTTGTAAATTTCATGATATTTCAAACATGATATCTAAAAAACTTTTATAGATACTTGTATGAGATTTTACATAAATGTTATTATTGGTATTATCTAGAGAATGACTTACAAGCTAAGAAATTGAACAATTTTTAGTTATTTTATAGTTGTATTTCTTTTTGAAAGTTACGATAATTTGATTGATTTTCCTAGTTCGCAAGCTCGACTGGCCATAACTTTTGATTCAAAAGAAGTAATTTAATACTTGTAGGTCATTCTCTAGAAATGTGTTTTAAAAATGTATTGCAGCAATATTTTATGGAAAATATAAAATATTTTAAAAAATAGAATGTTTGAAAAAATTCCAAAATTTGATTAAAATTTCTTTAAAAATTTTAATTTTGCAAATTTTTATGTACATATATTATTTCTAACAGTACTTTTTATTATTGTGTATAAAAAGTGAAACTAAAAATGTAAAAATATTAGGGATTTTTGAAAACTTAAAAAAAAACCTCTCGAACGTAGTCGGATACCTTAATGCATTAGAATACAATACTGAAATAAAATCACTGAAAAGTATAAGTCTAATGTTCTAGGATTAAGTCCATGTTCGTACTTCTGTCAAAATGAATAGCTCAAAATTATAATCAATTTGTCGGCTTTTCCACATACTTCATTTTACTTGTAAATATGAAACTGATGATTTATTTATGAAGATCCTTAACATTTTTAAAAGTATAAACATTATCGACTTCAAACAGAGAGATCGTACATTTTTAATAAATTTCTATCTTTAAAAGTAGTTCGATCTGAATATCCTAAAATAAAGATTTGCAGTTGACATGAATACTCGAATGTTGTCATCGTTGTGAGAGAAACTTTTATTGCATACCTCACAAACTTGAGGCTTTTATTTGGTATGAATGCGCAAATGTCTTTTTAAAGTACAACTTTGGGAGAAAGCTTCGTTGCATATTTCACAACTGTGAGGCTTATCATTGGTATGGATAAGCAAATGTTTTCTTTAAATTGCCACTTTAAGAAAAAGCCTGGTTGCTTTTTTAACAGCCATGAGGCCTTTCATTTGTACGAATACGCAAATGCTGTTTTAAATTTTCTCTTCGTGAGAAAGCTTTGTTGCATATTTCACAACTGTGAGGCTTTTCCTTGGTATGAATAAGTAGATGTTTTCTTAAACTGCTCCTATCAGAAAAACGCTTGTTGCATATTTCACAACTGTGAGGCTTTTCCTTGGTATGAATTCGTAGATGTTTTCTAAAATTCCTACTATCAGAAAAAAGCTTGTTGCATAATTCACAAACGTGAGGCTTTTCCTTGGTATGAATGCGCAAATGTGTTTTTAAGGTACTACTGTGGGAGAAGGCTTTGTTGCATATTTCACAACTGTAAGGCTTTTCCTTGGTATGACTACGCAAATGTTCTTTTAAAATATTACTTCGTGAGAAAGCTGTGTTGCATATTTCACAACTGTGAGGCTTTTCCTTGGTATGAATACAGAAATGTTCCTTTAAAAGTACTGCTCCGTGAGAAAGATTTGTTGCACATTTCACAAACATGGGGCTTTTCCTTGGTATGAATAAGCAAATGCTGGTTTAAAGTATCACTTCGTGCGAAAGCTTTGTTGCATATTTCGCAACTGTGAGGCTTTTCCTTGGTATGAATTCGTAGATGTTTTCTTAAATTGCTACTATCAGAAAAACGCTTGTTGCATAATTCACAAACGTGAGGCTTTTCCTTGGTATGAATGCGCAAATGTGTTTTTAAAGTGCTACTTCGTGAGAAAGCTTTGTTGCATATTTCACAAACATGAGGCTTTTCCTTCGTATGAATAAGAAAATGAGTTTTCATATATCCCCTGTGAGAGAAAGCTTTATTGCACACTTCACAAACATAAAGCTTCTCTTTGGTATGAACACGCAAATGTTCTTTTAAAGTACACCTCTGTGAGAAAGCCTTGTTGCATAGTTGATAAACATGAGGCTTTTCCTTGGTATGAATACTCAAATGTTCCTTTAAAGTATCACTTCGTGATAAATTTTTGTTGCATATTTCATAAATGTGATGATTTTCCTTGGTATGGATAAGCAGATGTTTTCTTAAAAGAGGAGCTGGAAAGAAAGTCTTGTTGCATAATTTCGCACGTATGGGGCTTTTTACTGGTATGAGTTATTAAATGTGTTTTCAAATCACTGTCGCATGAAAATGTCATCTTGCAAATATCACAAACAAAAGACTTTTCGGTGCTATGAAAGCGCAGATGTGCTCTCAAGTCAACATCTTGAGGGAAAGTCATATGACATATTTTACAAATATGAGGCTTATTATTGGAAAGAATATCCACGTGTTGATTCGAAATATCAATTCGAGGAATGACCACGTTGCTAATTTTAAAATGAAAGTTTCCCCTCTTGTTCTATTTGGTAAATACTTATTTATAAATCGAAAAAACAAATGACAGGTTACATTACTTAACATGAATAGCGTTTTAAAATTTTATTTTTATAACTTTCTTCCTTTCAAAGTTATTCTGAAATCGAAATTAGAATTTTTACTTTCTTTCGAAACTAAAACCTTACAAGAGACATCCTGAATGCCAGAGCTTCAAATGAATTTAAAACGAGTCAAAGTTTTTCTCTCTTCTGTTAGCTGGAAAAAAAGAGTCTTTTTTTCATGGCACGTGCGTAAGATCACAATCAAAAGCTCAAGTATATTTGCTTTAATACAGATAATTATTCACTATTGGATTTTCTTTGATTTTTAAAGGCATTACTCTTAGAAGCAACACGAGGGCTTTTAGTGATGTATCTCGAATTTCGACACGCATTCGTGACGAGGACCACACCTGAGCCGGCACCCCTCTTTCCACGCGAATCCTGCGGGAGAAGTTTCAGTTCCGACACATTTCACGTGCATCGGCTACTCTACATGGCGGGTCATATAAGTGGCCCTTGCCACGAACTCATGACACGAGTACATGAGCATGACCACTAAGATACCGCAACCGCATGATTTAAATGAAATGGGGAGTGAGGTTATAAGTTATATTGAAGTTTTGAGAACAAAAATAAATCTCTACACAGACACTAATATCGCTTACAACCTTTCCATGATTGAAAGAATAAATCCATTTAGTCGTGTATTGTTTCCTCCTAAGATAACGTTAGATAACGACTACTTGCGACAGCTTTTTTTTGAAAAAAAGAAGATATTGAAATTTTTTGTGATTTTTATGTTTAGTATATTTTAAGGAAAAAATCCTAAAATTGGTAAAAGAAAAAAAAATTATTATTATTAAAATGGGAAAAACTAGTAAAAATGTACGAAAAATTACATAAACGGGGCCCGCTCTGTACAAAAATTTTATGAACAAATTCTCAATTTTTCAATTTTGATGTGTTACTTTGTTATTCCTGTTTGAAGTGATCTTCAGGATAAGAGATATTTTAATTTTTTACAAAAACTAGAGCACTTTATCTTAGTGATTATACGAAATTGCTTAAAAAACATTGACTATATTCACATAAAAGTACTGCAAATTTTGAAATAAAATAGTTATTGATAAATCTGAAGATCAAAACACTTCTACTATTATGCAGAACATAAGCAAAAAATTCAGCTAATTATTTTCAAAACTTTTGAGCAATCACTGTCCCCGTTTGAGTTTTTCGAAAAAAAAACACATTTCGAGTAAAACGCATTTTAAAGATTGACATCTTGTGTAAGGTTATGGCATTTGCTTTTACTAAAACACTTGTAGTTTTTGTTCTACTGGAGGAAAATAAAAATACTTGGTATTGTTATTAAGCTAATAAAATGGTCTATAAAATAAAGTCAGAAAAAAAAGTCAATTTTGAAAAAATCATGGTTTTAGGGTAGTTGGATACCTTAAGCAGAATTTATCAATTTAAAAAAATTCCTCGGAAACTGAGGGCAGCCAGTCCTGCATGAATATCGTCGAAGGTTTCAAATTATTCATTGGCTGGAGCCTTCAGGGATTGAGGGAGTGAATATCAACGCGCACCTGGCAGCTACTCGAGCGCTTTTGGCGATGGACCTCTTAATTTTCAACCATGGTCAAGTAACGTGGACGACACCTGAGCTAGCACCCCCTCTCTAACTACCACACCACGGGAGGAAGTTTGAGCTCTCGACAGATTTAACGTGCATCGTTTCCTCATACGGCGGGTCTTCAGTGATACTGGGCACGAGTTCATGACACGAGTCCATTACCTTGACCACTAGGCTACCTTTGCCCTCGCCATTTAACACGACGGAATTTTTAGTATCCCGAGTAAACACTCTAAGCAAAACAAAAACAAAAATTCAAGTGTATGAAAAAGAAAACACATTGCAAACATGGGGAAATAAAGAGTCCTTAAACCTTATTTAAAAATCCAGCGTTCTACATAAACACTTTGTTCAACGACCTGAAAACAAGAGTACAGGAAGACCGTTGTAAAACACAACATATGTTGCAAATTTACTATGGGCATTATTTAATAAAAAGTGGTAAAACTTATCTTTTTTTTTGTTTCAAAAATTACTGTTACACAAAAAAAATGTAGATTGGCAACTTCAAACCATGTTCCAAATTCCACTCATATATATAAATCATTTTGAAAAAAAAATTCAATACGTGACCATTGAAATGAACTTTTTAATAAATTTTGCAAATTTTAACAAAGTATTTTAAAAATTGTATTCTATTATATGTTAATTAAAATTATGTTACGGGGGAGTGTGTGTGAGTTACATTTACGCAGCACTACAAAGGTGTACATGGGCTATGGTTGACCTACTTTGTAATTTTGAACCATTCAAGTGTCGAGGACCAACACTGAGCTGGAACTCATCGGACCAAGCTACCACACCACAAAACGAGAGGAAATTTGGGTCTCGACATATGTAATGTGCATCTGCTCCCTTTGTGCGTTGGGTTTGCAGAGGTATAGGTTCGAACTCACACACACACACACACACATGACATGACAACCACAGTCACTGACCTTGTCAATAGGTAACCTCGGCTAAAAAATAATACAACGAAGAAAATATGAGGTATATATTAATTTATTTCTTGATTACGACGTTCATATAATTTTACTCTTTTTGTAAAAAATGTTTGATACTTAAAAAAAAATAAATAGAACATTAGTAAAAGGTTTTAGTTCCAAATATTTGCTACCGTTCTTGTTTCTTTGGATTTATTTATTACAATATTTGTAACTACTATAAGGCAGCAAATTTATTAACAACCTACAGAATCAAACATATATACCAGAGATGGGGAATTTTTTTACCATTAGATGCCACAGGTAAATTTAGTTGCGTTAAAGGAAGCTGCATAGGTTGACATTCATGTAAATGAAATTTTTACGAAAGTATAGTTTTTGCATAGATCTTGTTAGACATTTAAAAAAAAATCGGATCCAAATTTTTATGATCTCCTTGTGTTGTTTTTCCAATCCCGTTCCATGATCTCAATGAAAGTAAGCACACCGATTCGAACCCGATCTTTTTGAGTTTCGTGATTTGAGGTTGGCAGCAACTGCCATGCAAATCGAGCTAGTATTTAAACTCGGCTCATGTTAGTTTTTTAAAAAAGGAAGGAGAAACGGAAATATAAGAAGTATGTGAGTGGTTTAACTCTAAGAGGGAGAGAAATGCTGGTTGGCAATGCAACTGCAGGTTGCATCACCATTTTAGATTAGAAATTAATTTAATAATATTAGAAGACGGTTCGAATCGGATGTCTCTGGTAATGTTGCTTTTTGAACTTATTGTTTTTATCGCTCCAGTAACGAGCAGAGTGACTTTATGATTGATTATTAAAGGCCAATTTTAAGAAACTGTTTTTCGTCTTCATGCCTCCTCGACACATAAATTTCACTGCTAGCTTTGCAATATTTAAATTAGTTTACCAATAAGTGTAACAAATTTGGTTATGGGCCCAGTCCATCTACTGTGTCGAGGCAGGCTAAACAGTTGAACCAGGCCATGAACTTTGTCTATTTAAATACTGTTCCAGTCTAGAACTATTTTTATGAACTCTGTTGCTAGTACGCTAAATCGAGTAACAGGTATGGGTTTAACAACCAGATATCAGTGTTGACTCCAAATAACTGGAACACGTGGAAGCATGATATGCAAGTACTCTTAATGCATTATGGTTGCTGGAAGTTTATAGTACAGACCAAGCCAGAGCAACCTGATGAAAAAGCAACATACAAGGAAAAATTAGATCTACAACTTCGTAAGGATAGATGTTATACGTTGATCTATACTAACATCAGTTCAGATTTGAAAAATCTGATAACGGAAACAACTGACGGAGTAGCGGCATGGAAGATATTAAAAGATCACTTCGAACCAGTCACAAGAGCAAGAGTAATTCAATTATTAGATCAATTTTTTTTGGAACAAAATACCAACCAGGGGAAGATGTTGGAATCTTCATATCTCGTGTAAAGACAGCGGCAACCAGACTACAAGAAGCGGGTCATAAATTGGACGACCTGTACATAGGATTTCAATTAATAAGGTGGCTTCCTCAGGAATTCCAGTCTACCGTGCAACAAATCTACAGATGGAAAGAAAGAGGACTTCAGAGTTGTCAAAATTGAAGCAGAGCTGATATTAGAAGCCAATCGTCTTCAGTTGATGAAACAAGATTTGGAGAAAGCGGAAAATGCTTACTTGAGCAGTTTCACTTCGAAGAAGTCGAAGACGTTACCTGGTGCTACGGCTGCAGCTCATGGAGATCCAAATGGCAAGAATGATTACCAAAAGAAAAGTGGTAAGGTATTTAACTGTAAAACTATTAAAAATGTTAAACAATCTATTAAGACTATAGGTCCGTGTTATGTATGTAATAAGTACGGGCATCTTAAAGTAAACTGTAAAGAGAAAAAGTCTCTACAAAAATCTCCTTCAACTGTAAATGAAACTTTTAACACAGAGTTTGATAAAGGTATTTGGGTAATAGATACTGCTGCCACGAGTCATTTTGTAATGACAAGAGTTTATTTTTTGATCTTAAACCGATAACTAACATGAAAATGTCGTTAGCCACGGAGGATAAAAAGTTGTCCCGTAGAAGGAATCGGTACACTTAGATTTCGGGTAAAATATAAGGGGGTTTTCATGAAATAACTTTGACTGATGTATTATTTAATCCTAAGTTGAGAAGAAATTTATTATCCGGTTCCAGATTAGAAAGTAAAGGTGCGCATTTTGTGGGTACTAAAGGTAAAATTAATGTTTTTAATAAAGACTGGATAAAATTGTTCTCGGCGACACGCCATGAACATTTGTATTTTTAAGCCGGATCATTATATTATACCAAAGAGTAAAAGAAATTAATTTTTTTAGTGATGTAACCGCTAAAACAAAAAACGGATCAATAGAAATATGGCATCAACGCTTTTGTCATGTTAATAACAATTATTTGGTAAAAACTAGTAAAAATGATAGTGTAAAGGTCTCCCACGCTTAACTGATAATGGTAAGACTCACTGTATACCGTGTAAATTAGCAAAGTCCAAGAGAATTTCATTCAAAGACGGGGGCCGTAAGATCAAAACGTCCGTTGGAATTGTTGCATATGGACCTCTGTGGTCCAATGCCAACTGAAAGCCAAGGCGGTAATAAATATTTCTTGAGTATAATTGACGATTATTCAAGAAGGTGACTGTATTTCCCATCCGAAATAAATCTGATGTATTTCATACGTTTATAAGATTTCAGAAACGAGCAGAACGTTTTCTAAGTAAAAGGTAATAGCAGTTAGAACTGATGGCGGACTAGAATTTTGTAATAAGGATATGGATAATTTCTTGACAGAACTGGGTATAAAGCATGAGGTAACAAATTCACATACGCCAGAAATGAATGGGGTCGCGGAGAGATTCAATTTAACCGCTCTAGATGGCATCAAAACATTGCTTAAGTCTAGTGAAGTTCCCCATAAGTTTTGGGGAGAAGCATTACTTTGTTTCACTTATGCGTGGAATCAATTTGTCACAAAGACGGTAACAAAACGCCTTTCGAAAAATATTCAGGTAGAAAACCATCGGTATTGCATCTAAAACCTTTTGGATGTTTGGCATATGCTGGTGTGCCAAAACAAATTAGAAAAAAATTCGATATGCGTGCGAAAATGGGAATTATGATGGGATACGCACAACGTACTAAGGGTTATAGAATATGGTTGATAGATGAAAATAAATTAGTCGAGACTATTAATGTAAGATTCGATGAAAATAAGGGGAATTAATTTTAGACAAAAGTTAATAGTAACCTTGGATATAATTTAAATCTTCCTGATTATTATGATGATGAGGATGATTTTTGATAGAGTAAAAGATTCATTAACGAGTCGTTTAGTTTCAAAGACAAGTACGGAAACGCCCTCAACATCTGAAAAACCAGATGTATCTTCCGATAATCATAGCTTGATCCCATGTACAGAGGTTAAGTGGATTCGAAATATAGGTAGGAAAGTAACTGGATCTAACGTATATTATAGTATAGAAGGGAAACAACCCGATTGAAATCTTTTAACGAAATAGAGAATACTGTAAGAGGCATAATATTAAGTATGATCCTAGTTTATTTAATTTAAAAAAAAAGATAATATCGAATCCCAGGGATTTTCAGATTTGTCAGAGCAACAAGAAGCTCTTATGGTTGAAGTAACTATTCCTAACTGTTACAAACAGGCGATAAGATCCAGAGACGCATCTAAATGGCGTGATGCAATGGATAAAGAAATTAACGTAATGATGGAACGTAAAGTTTGGGATTTAGTTGACCATCCGGATAATATAAAAATTTTAGAAAACCGTTGGGTTTATACCATTAAATATGATGAAAAATAATAAAATTGTTAGATACAAGAGAGACCCGATATTATGTATGCAGTAAATGTATTATCTCAATTCCAAGCAAACCCGGGAATAAAACATTGGAATTGCTTATTGAGATTATTAGGTTATTTAAAATACACTCAAGAATACAAATTAGAACTTTCAAAAGTTAAATCATTAAAACTAAGATGTTATTCAGACTCAGATTTTGCTACAAATAGGGATGATCGAGTGTCGATGGGAGGGTTCATAACTTTTATAGACGAAACTCCAATTTCATGGCGAACCTTCAAGCAAAAATCCGTTAGTCTGTCGACCATGGAAGCTGAGTATGTTAGTTTAACAGAAGCAGCTAAGGGAATTCATTTGGCTAAAGAATGTAATTGATAATAAAAGTTTAAATTTGGAATTAAGTGAAAATGTAATGTTTTGTGATAATCAAGCTGCTATAAGTTTTTCAAAGTTACCGGTAGAAAATTATAGAACAAAACATATCGATGTTCGTTATCATTTTCTAAGGAATTTGATATACGACAAGGATTTCCAAATTAAATATATAGGTACCAAAAAATAATTTGGCGGACATTTTTACCAAACCCATGGTAAAGGAAAAATTGTTAGGAATTTTGTAGAAAATTATTTCTTTTAGAGAATAAGACTTTGTTTCTTTAAGATTAAAATATTAGTTTGTTTATTACAATAAAGATTGTGAATAAAATGTATTTTTGTGTTAAATTGTATAACATGTGATTATAGATTAAAATTAATTTACTGACTTGTAAGAGATAATGGTACGAGAGATTGGAAAAAGGGGGCCGATTGTTAGACATTTAAAAAAAAAAATCGGATCCAAATTTTTATGATCTCCTTGTGTTGTTTTTTCAATCCCGTTCCATGATCTCAATGAAAGTAAGCACACCGATTCGAACCCGATCTTTTTGAGTTTCGTGATTTGAGGTTGGCAGCAACTGCCATGCAAATCGAGCTAGTATTTAAACTCGGCTCATGTTAGTTTTTAAAAAAGGAAGGAGAAACGGAAATATAAAAGTATGTGAGTGGTTTAACTCTAAGAGGGAGAGAAAGGCTGGTTGGCAATGCAACTGCAGGTTGCATCACCATTTTAGATTAGAAATTAATTTAATAATATTAGAAGACGGTTCGAATCGGATGTCTCTGGTAATGTTGCTTTTTGAACTTATTGTTTTTATCGCTCCAGTAACGAGCAGAGTGACTTTATGATTGATTATTAAAGGCCAATTTTAAGAAACTGTTTTTCGTCTTCATGCCTCCTCGACACATAAATTTCACTGCTAGCTTTGCAATATTTAAATTAGTTTACCAATAAGTGTAACAGATCTAACCATTATTTCTGTTATATAGAAATTTTATTTAAAAAAAATAAATCGTACTTATTATTTGACATAAAAAACTGCGCAATACAAAATATTTTTGATTTAACATAAGGGTAAAAATTTGTTATAACAATTCTAATTGATTACTATAATAATTTCAAAATTATTAAATTCCTAGATATCGTTGTAACTTTCTGTATTTCACACACAGTTGGTATTTTCATTTATGTAAGCAGATATATATGTATATACATATACTATATATACTACTTGACAATTGTTAAGAAACTTTTAAGTTTTTCGGAATGATTAAGAGTAGACAATAAAGTAGAAATTAAACTAATTACATATAGATATTTGGAACGATGTACATTTATTATAGTGCAAAATGGTACAGATATCGCCACATCGATGAATTAAAAATGAGTAAAAAAGATGCTCCGTGGATGATTTCCAAACGATAGCCACAAAAAAGTGATCTTCCGCTGAAAATGGTATTTTTCTCATATAATAATTAAAATCTCTGATATTCTTACACTAAATTACAAAAGAAAAAAATTCTCTTCTGCTAATGAACAACAAGCAGTCATAGATATTTTTGAACACTAAAACGCAACTTGTAATAACATAAAACATTTGGGTAAATTAAATGAATATCATTAACTATACTTTATCAAAATTCTAGATGCATGTAAGTGAGTGAGTGAAGGTTTATTTCTGTTGCATTACAGAGTGTTGCATAATTCGAAAGACAAAATTCAGAGGGGTGATAGTTGGCAGCATGGCACCAAGGAATTGTCGTAGAACATCAGTTCACAAAGCACGTTTAATCGGTGTAATTCGCAAAAGTAGTTATAAATGGCGGGAATGTTGAGTGGAGTGTATAAGGGCAGTAAACGGCAAGAGATACAGTTATCAGACATAAAACATGTTTAAAATAAGCACAGTGAGTCTCTGCTCCACGTCAGAAATACGACAAATGATTGCCTCAAGAATTGTTCAAAGTTGTGGTGCGTTGGTCATATCACAGCAGACACCGAAGGACGAAAGACTAAAGGACGCCTTCAAACCAATCCGGGGACCTGGGGATTCCAGATGTTCCCAGAAGAAGAAATGCAAGATATTGGGGAGCAGGGAAACCAAACAAGCCCACGCATCCATTTTACCTCCCATAATATAAAGCATGGTGGTTAAACAGCGGGATCGAAAAACGTACTGGTGCATCATCATGCATCATCCACACGTTCTAGAGGAAAGTGATAGCAACTCCGGTAGAAGTGGGGAATTTGCTCCGACCATGGCACTTTAAATTCCCGTTTTCATTTGGAAAACTCCCCTCGTTTGGCACATCTACTACCCGTCTTCTATTATTTCATTTTCATTGACTGAACGAGGTCAGCGACCCTCAGGTCTGATATTTCTTTATCTTCCTAATGCTTCCTAAAATTTCCATTCAGAAAGTGTTGATCGAATGAAGTAACATCCGATATAAAGCAACACAAGGTTTATTCGTCACAATCTTCGTAATTGTGAGTTTCGGTCCAATGACGCAAAGAGCACCTGAGCTCCCACCCTCTCTCCTATCTCCCACAGTACGAAAACAAAAGGAATGTGAGCTTCGAAGATTTCCTGTGCATCAGCTTTTCCACACGGCAAGCCTTCGACTGAACTAGGTTGATGTTTCTGATACTACCGACAAAGGCCCGTGAACAGGACAACTAGTGTAATATCACGTTACTCTGTGGTATGAATTTTACGCTAACTTCCAAACCACAGGAATG
>BMAU01017682.1:0-189881 GCA_019973935.1 Trichonephila clavipes | reverse complement strand
TTTTGGTGAGTCCTCGGCCTTAGGAAAATTCAGTGTGGTCCGTTTTCGAAGCCTCTCTAGTAGAGTGGAAAAAGCCGTGCTGTCCATTTGGAGGGTTAATTCACCCACAAGACGATCTTACAATGGGTTTGAATACTCAAAAAAGTAATTCATTTTTGCACTTTAAAATTCAGAGTTAATGCAATTTTTGACGTGTTGCATTATGATTTAACTTTCCTTCACAATCTGTGTTCTTCATATACATGTTTAAAGATTTTAAGCATGTACATTTCTATGACATTTTCTTTGGTTGAAAAAAAAAGATAATTGTTTTTTTCCTTCATCAGCAGATGCTAATCAATGTTGAATATCAAGAAAGATATGCATAGTTATTTACACTCACATCCCAATGATGAAATGAATAAGAAAAGGGACGATATCGAACAATTTGACGCTAAAAAAAACATTGCAAAGAAAAATATCAGATTACCATAAAATCGGGTGTATAATGCTCACCTATACTTTTGAGCTGCATTTCTTAATGTTTGTTACACTTGCCATGTAACGCATACTCTCTTTTGTACGAAGAGACCTGAAATGTGCATATGCAATGCTCTCATGTTTTGAAGTAATTTATTCGAGGTATTATTCCAAGGTATAGAAAAAAAATAGTATACATCTATATAGAACTACAACTCTTTAATTTCATAAGGAGTGTGTCATTTCTTTTAAATAAACAGTATTTCGATATTTCTAGAAGTCAAAATTTTTTTCTATACTCATCTTTTTTTGTTTTTAAAGCTCTTGAACCCCTAAATTTCAATTAAATTTTTTATGCTGAAAGTGGGCGTTATACACCAGATTTTACGGTATGTAAGATTTTCTGTTATTTTGTTGTTCAAAACTGTTTGTGGCATCATTGCTAAATGTTCCTTCTGGCAATCTGTTCTTCATGTAGTTTTTAGCTAATTGTACATATGCATTGTATACCTTTTTTATATATCAATATATTGCTATAATATTTTCTGTCGTTGAAAATAAAGATTTTTGCTATTCTTCCTTCATCAGCTAATTCAATGTTTTCATCTTTGTAGAAAAATATTGCCTGAAGTATAACAGGGAGAAAACTACACTTAATTCAAACTAATTGCTATTGAAAAATTGGTAATATTGTGAACCATGTTTTTTTGTATGTCACTGTTTATGGCTTTATGATTTCTATGACCGATAAGATATCATCTTTCTTTTAAATGAAAAAAGAATCAGAATTTTTTTTAAACAAAAAGCTATTTGCTGATCTAGGATACAACTATGATATATTTGCTGACCTTGAAACAATATTTCTCATATTTTCCTCTGGATTTCTTTAAGTTCAATGTTGATCTGATTTTTTTTGTCTCCACTTACTTTTGCTTCTGACAATCTTGAAATATATAAATCAATCATTTGTGATCAAAAAAGCGTTAGCTGAAAAAATATACCTTTCGAAAAAGGGAATTGTGATGGCGTTAATATAGAAATCATGCACACACAAAAGGAAGTGCTAACAGCTGGAGGAGAAGGGGAATTTTTCCATGATAATATGTTATACATTTAAAAATGTTCGTGCAACGCAGGGGGTAACTGAAGAGGAAAGAAGTTTAAAAAATTTCGAAAAAGAGAATTTTAATGACATTATAACAATCACTCACATCGTACGCGCACACACCCGCACAAAAGTGCTGGCGTCATGAAGGAAAGAGGAAATTAAGTTACACACTCAGTAAAAGCCCAGGCTTAAGCAGAGGAGAAAGAAACAAACAAGTCAAAGTGGTTTTGAAAAAGAATAATGGAAGTGCTGATTTTGTGAAGGGAAGGGAAAATTTATAAAAGTAGAGAAAGCCCGTGCAACGCCGGGCCATGCAGCTAGTGTATAAATAAAAGTGAGAATTTTGTTATTGTATCAATGGCTATTTTTCCTTTATCTTTTATAAAATCCTTTTATTCAGTTACAATTAAATTTATATGATATTTAAAAAACGATATTTTCCCTTTTGTTATAAATACTTTCAACAAGTATTTAATATTATTTTAATTAGAATTTAAATATTAATTTTTTATTATAAACATCCTCGAAGACATAAAATTTTTTAAAAAGTTGTTTCGAATACTTTAAATAGTGTAAAGTATTCCTGTCACTCTTCCGCCTACCTACTTTGCCACTGTCTCTCTCTAACGACAGGCATAATACCATAGTATATCGGCCTGTCTGTTAAGTAAGCAACCGAATTAATGTCTGGCAATTTAAATTTGTACTTATTTATGTATAAATAAAAATTATTAAAATTACAGACATTTTAAAACGGTTTGAAAATAATGATTTTTTTTTATACAAAATGGCATATGGCACATTATTTTCAACAGCAAAAATGTCTGGCATTAATAAATTCTTGTTGTTAATAACATTTAAAATTAAGTGAAAAAAAAACTTTCTTTCTAAAATTATTTAAAAAATCAATATTTTTACCTGTAAAGGTATGATGCGCATTAATAAACGCAACGCTTAACGGCAACCAGATGGCCCACACAATGTTCCAAAGGGCTTAGATAAAGAAATATTAAAAAGTCATCTTTTCTAAAATTCTTGTTTTTCTGACGTTGCTAGCTCTCGTACTATACAGAGTACAAAATAACAATGCACGTTTAATGAAATACCAAATTCACACACAATAATATTCAGAAAATATATGAAATATATATATTTTGTAACAAAAAATATTTTTCATATTCGATCCAAATGCCGCCCTGAAAATTTCCCACCCCGGGCAGGGGCAACACTTCCTAGATACAAGGACTGGTTACTGAAATGAGAGAGGCTTGTGACGTCACATATAGTAGGTATATAAATCCCGCCTTATTTGAAGTTCACTTTACTCGCCTACGCCATTTTGGTTGTTCCTGTACAGTTCGCAGCTTTCAACATTTTTATTGCAGATTTTCAATTTATTATTGATGATTTTGGATAAGATCATAAAAAAATGGTCTACATATGCGTTGTACCGAATTGCAATAGCAATTATAAAGATACTGCGACAGTACAAATGTTTGGTTTCCCAAAAGAGGACTCCCTTCGAAAAAAATGGATGCAAGCCATTTCAAGAAAAGATTTTGCTCCATCAAAGTATTTAAAGGTAAGTTTTTTAATTTAATTTTATTTATGGAAATTGTAATAATATCTTTATTTTAAAAGTCTACAAATAACTTTAATAGGTTGTTCCATAAGACCTTTGAAAATGTACTCCTTTCTTTTTCTTCATGTGAGTTTCTTAAGCATTGGCAATTCATTTTTATTTATCTATAATGATAAAGGTGTTTTGTTTATGAAATAAATATTTTGTAGCCCTAATAAAATTTATGTTTTTAAAAATGAGCCCAAACAAGCATTGTTAATGAGACAAAAACTGTCTAGTGTTTTTGCTATTGCTGTTTTATTTTTGTGTCATTTACCAAATACCTTTTCGTAGAATCAACGAAAGTACCTTAAGTATTAATAGTTTGTTAGCAAAGAAAGCCCAATATGATATACAGCTGGTAGTCAATGTAAATATGGACATAAGCAATCATTTATTTTGATTATTTTGTATATTAATATAATTAAGAATCGTAGGTTCTTTCTCTTCAAATGAAAAGGTCATCAGCAATCCATGTACAATAAAGTCACTACTTCTTAAATAACTAAAGAGTTTTATTCCAAAGACAGCCACACACAACACAAATAGAAAAACTAACTACGATACATTTAATTTTAAGTTGTTAACGCCCTTTTGTTTCTATCCTCGCCAACGTAATCACTATCCCGCTTATTCTGACATGTTCTCTCGCTCCGCCATATTGTTGACTCTTTATCTTGCTCACTTTCTTCCTCTCCTTCTTTCCGTCTTTCCTCTCCCCTCGATGGCCGCGCCACCTATAAAGAATTTTAAACTTCCGGGCGAATCTTACATGCCCCACTCAACGGAAGCACATGTGTCATCTTAAATGACCATGTGCTACAAGAAAGAGGTTAGTCACACATAACGTCTATATCAGGGGTGCCAACCCAAATCGGTTGGTGGGTCGCGTAAAAATTTACTAAACTGAGTTGAGCCACACATATCTAAATAAAAAAATATTCAAAATATTTTATTATCGTACAACATTCAAAATATGATATGATCAACATTCTATTTCTGATATGATCAAAAAACACCAAGTTTACCTTTAACTGGATCACAATCAGAACAAAGTTGAGAGTCGACCGATTGCACTTGTTGGTGGAAGAATATCTCTTAACCTACAATGTTCTTATCTCCAGTAGATTTATCCTGTCATCTGAGGTTACGTAGTATAACAACTATGTGCGTAACATCTTCACATTTTATACTTGTGTTACAGTATGTTTGCATAAAATTGAGTAATTAATAGTTTGTAAGCAAAGAAAGCCCATTATGATATACAGCTGGTAGTCAATGTAAATATGGACATAAGCATCCATTTATTGATTTTTTTGTATATTAATATAATTAAGATTTGTAGGTTCTTTCTCTTCAAATGAAAATGTCATCAGCAATCCAGGTACAATAAAGTGACTAATTCTTTAATGGCTAAAGAGGTTTATTCCAAAGACAGCCACACACAACACAAAAAGAAAAACTAACTATGATAAATTTAATTTTAGGTTGTTAACGCCATTTTGTTTCTATCCTCGCCAACGTAATCATTTTCCCGCTCATTCTGACATGTTCTCTCGCTCCACCATTTTGTTGACTTTTTCCAAATTGTTTACTTTCTTCTCTCTCTCCTCCGTCTTTCCTCACCTCTCGATGGCCACGCCACCTATAAAGATTTTTAAACTTCCGGGTGAATCTTACATGCCCCACCTATGGATGCACATGTGTCATCTTAAATGACCAGGTGCTCCAAGAAAGAGGTCACACACACACACACACACACACACACACACACACACACACACACACACACACACACACACACACACACACACACACACACACACACACACACACACACACACACACACACACACACACACACACACACACACACACACACACACACAACACACACACACACACACACACAACGTCTAAACCAGTGGTGCCCAACCCAAATCGGTTGGTGGGCCACGTAAAATTTATTAAACTGAGGTGGGTCGCACATATCAAAATAAAAAAAATATATTATTCAAATCAAGTTACTATCGTACAGCATTCAAAATATGATATGATCAACATTCAATTATTGATATGATAAAAAAAAACAAGTTTACCTTTTACTGGATCACAATCACAACAAAGTTGAAAGGCGACTGATTGCACTTGTTGGAGGAAGAATATATCTTAACCTACAAGGTTCTTATCTACAGTAGATTTATCCTGGCATCTGAGGTTACGTAGTATAACAACTATGTGCGTAACATCTTCACATTTTATACTTGTGTTACAGTATGTTTGCATAAATTTGATTTAGATTTTCAAAATTTTTATTTGAAATGCAAAAAAGCAATTAAGTAAAGAAGAACAGCTTTGTAATTATTACACTGTTTGTCAAAAAAGTTGTTTTTCTGCCCGATAGCCAAATGTTTAGTTTCTTATTGTATGGCATTAATTACTGCACCGTGATTAAATATATATCATAAAATGAAAAAGTTACATAATTTCAGAAAGTTAAAATATTAAACAATTTTATTCTGCTGCCGTAATTCTCTTACATTTCTACTAGCTGGTCTGACAGTCCCGAGGCAACTCATTAATCCATCATCGGATTCTTTCATTGCAAAATAAAACAAGAAAAAGACTACTAAATTGAACTTAAAAATATAGACATAAATTATTTCTCTGACAAATAGAACTAAATACACTACTCACTCTCAACGAAGTTCTCGTCGAAAGAGGAATAACACACCGAAGCTCATCTGCTTTCCTTCATCCATCAACACCTGTTATTACAATTGCTTGGAAGTCAAATGAAAGGGGGGGAATTATTTCGGTAAAAACTGCACGGGAGAGGTGGGGTGTGTCAAAAAAATGATATTTTCGATTCAACCGTCTGTAGTCCAAATGTCTGAAATAATATAGACAGAAACTTCAATTGGGCCGCAAAAATTTTCCAAATGGGCTGCGGGTTTGGCATGCCTGATCTACGAGGTATTGGCAGGGGTCCTACCCCTGTCCTGTGCAGCACAAGAGCTCAAAACCGTCTTGAGACAGGAGTGGGACAATATCCCCCAAGGACTCCTCAATAGATTAGTGAAGATCCTGGAGAACAGATGCAAAAACCATTATGTTTTTACATAATTGTCAATATGAATACATATGTCATGTTCAATTGCCACAATAGTTAATTTGTTAGCCTTAACCTGGACATAGGCGATCTGAGATAATTTTTAATTGATTTTAGCTTAGAGAAGCTTCTCTCGCAACTGGCATTACTGATGGCCGTGTTTAAAAAAATTCTTAAAATTATGAGAATGATTGGTAAGCCATCTTTAAATTTGAACGGAATAATATGTTTAAATGAACCCAGAGAGCCGGACCTAATGAGTTCTTTTTTGCAGCTTGGATCTACTGCAGCTACGAAAGCTTCAAGACGTACGCGCACAAGTTGGAATTCTTTATTATCTAGCTGTACCCTGCCAAGCGTTGGTGTAGCTCATTCTGGTTGAAGAGAAAACACATGTTTTCAGTATGTTTAAACATTTGCATTAGAGGTATGATTTTTTTCATAAAATAATGTATAAATATATTTACATAAAACTTTTTTTTTCCTTAACTGATATCATTTGTAAATTATAAACCAAACACTTGAAGTTACTACAGCTTATTTTTGACCTTATGCTATGAACTTAAATTTATTTACATTGTCTTCATAGTGGAGACTTCAAGTTTGAAGATAAATTTTAAATGGCTCCACTCTGGATTCCTTGAGGGCAATGGGTTAGTTTTACAGAGCTTATGGATATTTCGGTAAAATCCTAGGAGGACCCACTGCTGTTTTTGGCGCCAAAAATTTTTCGCCAAAAAGCGCCAAATTGAAGGTTTTCAAAAAGGCGTCAATGACGAAAAACTCTTGGGAAGCGCATGCGTCAGCGGGGGGAGAAGGGGGTTAAATGGGCGTTTCGCAAAGATGAAATCGAATAAATACATTAAATTATCATATAAAGAAGAAAACGGAGAAAGCAATGAAATTCATTTTAAAAAAGCATTCTAAAACCAGTGTGTACAGCATGATTTACATTTTTAAAAAAGGACGAAAGGGGCGTTTCGCAAAGATAAAATCGAAGAAATACATGAAATCAATCATTTAAAAAAATTTTAAAAAGCACTTACCTTACGCTTGCATTTCGTCATGATCTGTTGGTGGATACACCCTTGCGATTGATGCAAGGAATTTATGAAAATTCTCATTCACCAACTTGTGATTGTTAGATCGCCGCCACATGTCTTATTAACTTTGTCATATTCTTATTAACTTTCAAGTCATTCACCACGAACTCATTCATGCTCTTGCCAAACCAATATATCGTCAAACGCAAGATAATAGTTATAGCAAGCTTGCTTTTGCTAAACCAAGTGCCCTTTCTCGCACTCCGAACGACGTCGTGGCGATTATCTTTCGACTGGTTCACTTTCAAGTAATTTCCTTTCACATGCCATTCTTAACAACAACCGGTGGAGAGCGAACCTTCTCCAGCGAAGTCAAATGTCAAAATGACGTTTTTTTGGAAAAGGCGAAAAATGTTGCACTTTATTTAGGGTTGCCATTTTTTCGGTGATTTGAAAATCCAAATTTTTTGATGAAATGGAAGGGTTACCATATTGTAACCTTTATCGCTCAAAATTTGGCGACCAAAAGTGGGTCCTCCTAGGATTCAACCGATATTTCTGTTAAATCAGAGGTATGTTCACAATTGCACATTTCTACAAACTGTCATTTTGAAGCATGAATTGTATTTCCTGATGTTGTATAGGAAATGTTTTGATTCTGCAGTATATCTGGCAGGCAACGTTTTTAATGGCTCTGGTGGTTCTCCAAGTACAGGCAGTTTAATTTTTTCAGCGGTACAAAACATTCCTTTTGTTTCTCCCTTAAATTTCAGAGCATTGCAATAAGGATACACTTTATTCATTGTGCTGATGAGAACATGCTAGCTCAACCTATAATCTTCCACTGGGTTATAACTGAATGCAAGGTGACTGTTATTGTGTAATTACTCACCACAAAGTCATGTTTGAGATAGATGTGCTGTTTCTGGTTTGACATCATTCAGCCATTCGCAACCTATTGTATTCCTTTTGCTGAAAACAGAGCAGATCTGATGTTGCAAAACACTAATACTGTACTCGCAAATGTGCATCCTCAAGTCTGGCTACATGTTGCTCTGAACAACATTTCAACTATCAAATTATGAAGATAAGGTGAGTTTTACTCTATTTGTTTTGAAAGTTAATGTCTTTGTTGATTTTATAGTGTGTAGAGGGTGGCCCAGTATTTAAATTTTTTTATTGGGGAAATTAACTTAAGTTTTTATTTAGAAACAGTTGTAGACAAATACATGATCTGCAGAATGAGGGGGCTGGCGAAGCTCTTGTTATCTGTCAAATTCTGCATCATTTCTTCAATTAACTGAATATTAACTTCTGCTATTGGTGTGCTGGTTCCCATTTCTCTTATGCCCATTTCTCTAGTTCTCATAAAGGAAAATTGAACTACTCCTTAGCTATATAAAAAAATAGTTATAATCAGCTTTTTCTGAGGAATTTTAGTTTTAGCAAATAAGACAGTATCATGATGTTGGAAACACTGATTTTTAAGGCCAACCATCTGTAATTTTGTACTGAATTCGATCACAACTTTGAGTTCTTTGTTGTTTGATTTTGATTTTTACCTCCCATGGAGATTCATTTTAAATGTAGAAATTTTACAAACCACACACAAAGTGTGCTAGTGTATTTGTAGTTTCAGTTGGAAACAAAAAGGTTGATCTCTTAGGTAGTCTGTTCTGCATTATCTTCACAGAGGAACTCATATTGGAAAATTATCTGAATTTCTGACTCTAATTGTCATGCAAGTAAATATGCAAAAAATATTAAAAATTATACATTGGACTCTAGACGGAGTGGCTTGAAAGATAAGAAGGATGCAACGTTGCAATATATAATAGGCATTCATGTGAAGAAAAAAAAGTTTAATACCTTATGAGTAATTCAAAAAAATTTAGCTTATTTCATGTTAAATGCTTAAAAATTAGCTTACTTTCATGTATGAGTTCATTTCTCTTTATCATTACAGTGAACTGAAATAGTTTTGTAAAGATTCTCCGATGTTATAAAGAAGAAATTGATAAGAAAAAAGTTATTTATTATACTAGAAATCCTTTTACAAGGATTTCAAAACTTGCTAAAATCCCCTCCCAATTACTAAATAATCAAGAGATTAACATTTGTTAAATACATATTTTTTCACAAAATCTTGAAAGAATGGTTAAAGGGTATGTATAACCTACAAATATCTATATATGTTCAACCTGTCATTTAGAACAGTGATCTCCAAACTTTTCAGACTAATAGCCACCTTTTCTTCTCCTCTAAGTTTGAAAAGCCAAGGAACTTAGTTTTCATCATATCAGCATATAGTTTAGCACATATTTTTGCTTTAGGACTGGCTGACTAGTGAGATATCTTTGGTATAGGGATGGATTCTGCTCCATACACAATTCTTATAAGAAAATGTTATTGGGGCAGAGATGGCCAGTGTGTGAGCTGTGCATCACACATATTGTTTACAATCATGCAAAATATGCCTTGCTGTGAGTGGAGAAGTTCAGTGCAGAAGGGGCAAACCTATAGAAATGCTGTATTTCCTTGGAGAAAACCAGTTTCTTCCTGATTTATGACTCATGTTTACGTTCTTTCGACAAAAATTTTGTTTTAATCGTTATTGAACAAAGATGTTTCTTATATTTTTATTCAATGATGAGTAAGGAAAATTTTTGTTGAAAGAATACAGGCCGTAGATTAAATCAGAAAATCGAGCTTCCTTTTCTGATATATTTTATAGTTGAAGCTTTGAATGCTTTAAAAATAAATTTTGAAGGTACGTTTTTCAGATTTTTATACAATTGCAAGCATAAAGGTGTTTCAAAATCTTTTTAATGCTGACATAAAAAATATTTGGTTTCTGAACTTCAGATTGGTAGTAAATGATTTGCAGTGTAGCAATATTTTTATAGAAAAATATTTTAAGCTCCTCTTTGATGGAATTTTGTAAAAATGTTCAACACACTCACACGGTTTGACCAATCGCATAATATATCTTCTGGCATTTTTAGTGTTTTCAGTACTAGTTATCTATGTGAAAAAAACACTGTCCAAAATGAAATATACAATATATATTTATAGATTCAGATTAATGAAATGTTGTAAACTTTACAATGTATTCATAATAAATTGTGGTGGGCCTAATTGCTAGTACTTGCTGGTAGGTGTTGGCTTTCAGGTTGTAGTTTGAAGACCCTGGTTTACAAGGTAAAATGTTTAAATAATATTGGAGTACTGTTGCATTAAATTGCATAGTGATTTTTTTTAAAGCTGTATTAAAAGATGTAATGAACAGGAAAATTAAATATATCAATCTATTGAGAGAGAAAGTATATAATTAAAATAAACTCTGTTAAGCTCAAGTATTGTAGTTTAAGAACTCAAAAACTATTTCAATTTATTTCAAAGCCATTTTATTTTTATGTGTTATATTTTTAGCTTTAATGGTGTACATTTATTTATCATTTTAGCATCCTGGAGTTCATACTCTTTTGTCTAGTGGAGGTGTTATAGCAGATCTTTTATACAGAATCAATTTCTTCAACATAAGGATTATTTTGTTCCTCGTAGTCAACATCATGATAAAAATCTTGTCCAGATTGTTCGCTCAACTACCCCAGTTGCGTCCGGCATTCTATCAGATTTGGTTCGTCTGGTAGAATCTCCACATACTCCTTCACCACCGGTTACGTCATCTGGTCATTCTTTATCTTCCACAGACAGTCATCCTCATGTTAATTCTGCACTTCATATGAGACGGATTCCTCTTATGGTTCCACCTCATTCATCTCGAACACTCCATCCAGAAATTGCATTGATGCATCATCTTGAACATATGATGTTTCCTCATCACATTTCTTATCCACATCATTCTGATCTCAGGCTTCCACAAGATGTAAGAACTATGGGCATGAATTCTCATTTTAGTTACCATACTATGTCTTCACCAGCTGATGTGAATAGTAATTTCAAATAGCCTTCTCAACATCTACACCAATCATCTATTATGGATCCCAAATCTGAACAGAAAGTAATAGATGATCTATCTAAAGTTTTGCAGAGGAAAAATCACGTTCCAAGTGCATCCTGAATAAAGAGAAATTTTCTGCTGCTCAGGAAGAAAAAGAACTAAAAATGATGTATTCTGAAAGTAGGGAAGAAGTTGAAAATAATAGTTTAGTTCCTCCTACCTCTGCCATTGGACCTCATAATTCACGACAACCTCAACATGCTCATTATGCTTCACGGATATTTCAGTTTAGTACACATATACCATCACCTCATGATAGAACTACAGATTCTCCTGTACCTGCTAATTTATGTAATGCACAAGGTAGAATATCTCAAATTTCACTTGCTGGTCAAGTGGATGATCATAGTCTAGGAGTTCATTCATCCCATCTTTACAAAAATGATGTAGTTGGCAGATCTTCAAATCCTGCTCATTCTCCTAATTCTCACTCATACAAGAAAGACACAGGCCATTCACAACAAATTGCATCTCTTCATAATCCTGCCAGTGACAAGATAGTTAGTTCTGACCATTCAACTAAAGCTTATAATGCCAGAACTCTAGGTATACCAGTTGGAGCATCTATTAGTCCTGGACCATGGTCATCTGGTATTCAATCTCCACGTCCTCATATCATACTAAATGAACAATCAGCTCATGTTCTTCCTTTTACACATACAATGTCTCAGTCTGCTAATATTGCCATATCCCACCAAGCAGGAGTACCAGCATACCCTATTCAACATGGAGATCAACTATTAATACAGGTATTTATATATGTTGAAATTATCTTATATTGCTTTCAAGCTGCACCCTCCCTCCCAATTATGCGAACTGATTTAATTTTACCTTAAGAGGACACATGATTCAAATGACAAAAATCGGTCAAAAAATCAAATATAATTTTTATAGCCTTAATTATTCTATATATACACTTTTCTATAACCTAGCTTTTACGTTCGTTTTTGTTTACATCCCTATGGTAAATCAAAATTTTAAACTTGCTTATCTCAGAAAGATAAAATAACTAGTTTGTCTTCATTTAAAATGCTAAGGCTTTTTTTCTATTGTGCCTGATGCTTTGAATTTTTTTCTTACCTATTGCTAATAATACATGTAACCAAAGTTGGTATGCATTTTTGAAGCAAAGCAATACTTATTTTTTAAAAAAGTATTTGAAGTCAGAATTTATACATTTTTTATGGAATTTTCAATAAGCATTCATAAAAAGAAGTATTGTACGAATACCAATCATGTTATCGCAAAACCCTTACCAACTTTTGTTATACATTGTTTGATGTGTACATGTAAATCAAATTTCATAAATGTAAGTCCACTTTTGTAGGAGGATTAGCATTTAAAATAACTTCACAAGTTTTAAGTTTTTTCCTTAAAAAATTAAATGGCTAGCTTTTTATGAAATTTTGGACACAAAATCTGTTTTACATAGTATACACACATAGGAGACTACAAAAAGATTTTTGAATATCCCTAAATTAAAATATTTTGCGTAAATCGTACCATGTCCCTTTAATGCATGAACATTCTTTTCTTTTTAAGAATAAGAAAAAAATAAATTTTATTTATGTTATAGATTAGCAATTCTTCTTAAAAATGTTTATGAAATAAAATCATTAGTTCAAGGATTATTTATAATGAAATTTTTCTGAACAAATTGTAGAAGTTTTATGTTGTAGAATCTATTTTAAATATTATGCACAAAAGCATTACTATTAGATATCTTCTATACCAAATAATGAATTACAAGAATACCTTGCTTAGTATTGTTAATTGGTTACTCGAAAATACTGCATAAAATCAATCTGCACTAATTAAACATTATTTCTATAAAGAAAATAATTCATTCAAATAAAGTTTTGTTAAAACAAAACTGTTTCTATAAATTATAAAAGGACAAAATGATGAAACACTTGGTATTCTCATCAACCCTTTTCTCTAAACTAAGCCTGCTACCAAACAGTTTGACTTGACTAAAATAAAATATGTTAGTTGTTAATTTTAAACATTCTCTGAGCAATTGTTAGCCACACAAATGAATAATTGGCTTTTCTTTGGTAAGCATTAATCATTTCAACAATGTCCATATGCAACTGAATAAGATGCAAATCCTGTACACTTATTACTTAGTTTTTACAAACTATGAGGCTAGTTATCTTTGTAAAGTGTGTTTGAGAAATCAAGTTTGTTCATATGGGCACACTAATTACTGCATTTAACTTACACCAATTGGCATTTTTCAGTTGGGCACAAAATCTCCCAACATCGTAATGGTAAATCAAATAGTACTAATCGAAATTTATTTTTCAAATTACTAGCAGGATCAGCTTTGAATGAGGCTGTACTAAGATAAGTCTGCCTGTATTTGTGAATTTAAATATAATAATGGAATATTTATGAAAAGGAAGGAAACTAATAAAAGTATAAAATATAAAGTAAGTATTGTGCAAATAAAAGTAGGGAAAAAAAGTGACTGGCTGGAGAATAGATAGAAATGTGAAAATTTTCTGAGCACATCATGTATGCTTTGTGTGTCACTGTGGCCCATTATTCCCTGTAAACACATTAAACATAATTTATTAGTTCTGGTACTTAGATAAAACTGTTAGCACACAAGATATTTAAAAAAGAGATGGCTTCCGTGCATGACCCTCCCAAATAGAACTAAACTCTTGAGTGGTTTAAGATGTGTTAAGTCCGAAAATTGGTTTAAAATATTTTTTTCCCTTCTGCAAAAAGGGGAGATTGAAAGTCATTCATAATTACACTACTTCTGAATGTTGTGCTGATTTCTGTTGAAGGTGAAAAAAAAATTCTTTAAATTTAAAAAAGAAATATTGTTGTAGGTAAAAAATGTAAAATTCCCACAGTTCCATAAAGTTAGAGTACGAAATGCAGGGAATGTTCCTTACATAATTATATAATTCCTTATATAATCCTTATGTAATTAAAACTAAAATATTGGGAATTCAAATTTTTTTTAAAAAAAATTGCTTTATTTTTTTTATTGAGGCCTGTGAAAAATGCTGAAAACTCATTTTTTTTGCACGAATTTCCAAATGCTAAGATGTAAAATTATTTTTTGTTACCTAAAATTTAGCCCTATCCTGTTGCATGGCAAGGTATTTTGGCTCTTAAAAGTGTCCAAACAGCAGTTCAAATGCATTATGTATCAGGGAATCCTGGTATTGCCAGTTCATCACTTCCACCGTATGATGTTAATTCATCTCCACTGAGAATAGCTCGAAGAATGAGGTTAGAACCATTACAGTTGGAAGGAGTTAAAAAGAAAATACAGGTTTGTTAAACTAATATTTTTTTCTGGTGTTTCAGATTATTAAGCTATTTTATTTTCATGTATTAATTTAGTATGTGTTTTAACAGGAGTTGGATATTTTATTATAAATATGTTTTGTTTAAAAGTTTTTTGGAGAAAATTATTTTTCTATGGAATATAAAAGAAATCATTGGTGTACATATTTAGTAATACTTGTAAGTTAATCACTGAATGCCAAGTTACTCATGTTTTTAGTATATATTGCAACAAAGTCTTTTTTGTTTTTTGATACATTTTGTTTCCATATACAAAGAACATTTCCCAATATTTGTTAATTTAAGTGTTTAAAGATAAAAACATTTTTAAAGAAAGTATTTTTATAATTAATATCTACTTGCATTGAGCACTTTTTAAAAAACCTATTTATGCATTACTTTTCAAAGAAACTTTCTTCATAAAGGTGGGAATTCAGTTTTACCAGTAATATATATATATATATATAATATATATATATATTTCATATATATATAATATTTATTTCACTAGCTAAAAATAATGGTGTTGAAAACAGTGGTAGATTTAAGGTAATTTAGATTAACAAAAATAAATTCAGTGTTAAAATTGAATGATTTTCTGATTATGTGTGATAAAAATTTAAATGTTCTGATTGTACATGTTTGCTTTCATTTTAATTGCATTCTATATGCTGCTCTATAAAATCATTTGTGTGTGTTATTTTTTTCTTTAATTTTTTCATTTTTTAGGTATTAGTAACATTAATTTAAATTATATTAATGATGCAGAAATAGTTACTCAAGTGAGATAAAGATTTTTGGAATTTTATTGGAGGTGAATTGTATGTAAAAATGTCACGTGTCATTTATTTAAGTAATTAGTGCAATTATATTTTTACATTTATTAGTATTTTTTTTATTTCTTACATGTGTCTAATTTTTAAAGTTAAGTGATTGCAAGAGTAAGGCGATTTTAAAAAGTTATATTTTTGAATGATGTGTTAGAGCAGTGTCTTTGAAAATTTATTTCTGCTGCATTAAAACTCACGCTAAAACCCTGATTCAAATAAGGTTTTTTTTTCCTGTCTAGCTGGCGGATGAACATTGTGTACTTATGGCTCTACCTTGTGGAAAAGATCATATGGATGTTTTGCACCAGTCCAGCAATTTAAGGTCTGGCTTCATCAGTTACCTTGAACGTAAAACAGCTGCAGGGATGGTAAATGTTGCACATCCAGGATCAAATCATGTGAGTTCATATTTAGAAACCTGAATATTATTACTGCATAAAATTTTTTTCGAGTATATTTAATTATTCTTAAAAATCTAGTTTCTTTTTGTTTTAAAATATGATGCAACTAAAAGGGCCAGTTTAAAAGTTTGAGAATAAAAAGGAAATATTAATGATAAATTCTGTGTTTTTAAAATGCTTCTTATAAGGTACAATTTTCCCTTCTGTTTATCATTTTTTACATATTTCTTCATCAAGTTTCATTGATTTATTGGAATGATTTTTTCCAAGAGTTTTTAATTTGCTACTACACATTTACTTTAATAGATCTGAAGAAAGTCATGAGAAATGTAATTAAAGTGATGAAATGTATGGTTTAAAAATAAAGTAAGAGGTTTTTTAATTAGAATATTTTGGAAAATAAATCACCGAAACTTACAACTTGTAGAATTAATGTTTAGTTTCGTTTATTATAAATACTTTAAACCAGAAATATTTTCAAAATGCTTTGTGATTTTGTATGTCTTAATGAAATACTTTTTCTCTTTTGTAGCCTGCGTATGTGATTCACATATTTCCATCGTGTGATTTTACGAATTCTCAGCTAACAAAGATACCACAAGATTTATTGAAAGTTATTCGTGAAATTGCCCATTTGGTGATTGTCATAGCAATTGTGTGACTTTAATGTTAACTCACTATTGGGTCAATTTTTAATCTACCACTATGTTTAGCAGTTTTTGATGATTCATTATCCAACCACTTACCGATGCTCGATATGACGCCCATCGCAGGCCCTGAAGCTGTGGTGTTTGTACCGTAGGAAAAGTCAGCAAAGAACACTGTTTAAGACAGATTCTTATCGTGAGTGAGAAATGTGTGCTCCTTGCTATGTTGAAAATTGAAATTAAGTTACAAGATATTGTTACGTTTTCGGGGGTTCGAAATGATGGAAGCCGAAGAGCGGGATCCAAAACAATTTTATTCTTGGCCAAAACAGTCCTCCACAAATTGTAGAACAGTTCGAGAAAGTCACGCACAATCGATGAAAATACTGATAACACAGATGTAATACACTAACAAAAGCAATAGTAAACACTCAGCACAAAAATAATAACTCAATAAAAGCAATAGCACACGCACTATGCAATCGTCTCTCTCTCTCTCAAGCACAGAGATGTATCACTTGCATGAAAGCTGAGATCTGACTGACTGACTAGCCGGCCCGGGCCTTTTTATACCTTTCGGTCAGAAACCTCTTGCACTTGCCAGGATAATCGAGAAATAGAAAGGTCTAGCAAAATCCGGAACATACGAGAAAAGCTCAATACAGTAATACATTCGATACAAAAGTGTTACAATACCGCGATAGGGTTGCCAGACAGGGTTATTAGGAGCAGGGTTGCCATGGTCGCCAAGCTTATCGCCAAATTTGGCGCCAAAAATTAAGTCGTCAAATCCGTCGCCAACTTGGCGCTAGCTGCAATATTTGGAGAGTTTACCATTTAAACCAATGTTAAAGCATGGGGGCCGTGCAATGCAGTGGAAATGATATTACAGGTAAACAGGGTTGAAATCACATTAAATACGACAAATTAAACTGTAAAAATGAACACAAATGAGTAGAAACAATTAGAATAAGACTAAATTCGTAACATTGCCCCCCTCTCAAGAACTGCACGTCCCTGGCAGTACAACCCTTCATCAGACGTTAACATAATAATAAAGCAATTGATTAAAAACAACTAAATAAATATGCAATAATAAACATGTAATACATAGTACAAAATAAACACCTAATGCATAGTACAAAATAAACACCTAATGCATAGTACAAAATAAACACCTAATGCATATTACAAAATAAACACGTAATGCATAGTAGAAAATAAACACTTACAAAACAATAAACAAAATTATTTACAAGATTATTTACACACTAACTTATTTATACAAGACCATGGTCAAAATAAATTACACGATAATTGACACACTAAGAATTATGACCATAATATGGAGCAAGCCTGTCGTAATGAACGACTCTAGGCTACGAATTCGTTGACTTATGGATCCGGATTACGACGTCGTTTATTATCTTTAAAATTGTATAAGGACCGTCCCAATGCGATTGTAGCTTAGGAGAAAGTCCTTTGCGTCGAGTCGGGTTGTAGAACCATACCTTGTCACCTTCCTTGAATTGATGTCCTGTGGCTTTTGTGTCGTACCGAGTCTTCATCTTCTCCGTCCTCAGGTTGATCCGTTCTCGAGCCAAATTGTGTACATCTTCAAAACGTGCCTGGAGATTCTGCACGTACTCCTCAGGCGATGAAGGTGTATCCGGAGGGCGACCAAACAGCAGGTCACAAGGGAGACGAAGATCCCGGCCAAAGAGCATCTGGGATGGTGAATATCCGGTAGTCTCGTGAACGGCGCTGCGGTACGCTAGCAGAAAGAGAGGAACTTTCTGGTCCCAGTCTTGTTGGTTCTTGGAGACCATCGGTGAGAGGTTATTCAGGATGGTACGATTAAACCTCTCCACCATGCCATCTGACTGTGGGTGCAAAGGTGTGGTCTTGGTCTTGTCAATTCCGAGTAGTTCACAGACCCCTTCAATACCGCAGAGACGAAATTTCTTCCCTGATCGGAATGAAGTTGAAGAGGTACCCCATATCTCGATATCCAGTGCTGCACTACAGCCTCCGCTACGGTGGGGGGCTTCCTGATCTGGAATGGGGTACACTTCGGGCCATTTCGTGAAGTAGTCCATGACAACAAGTAGGTACTTATTACCAGACGCAGTCCTTGGCAGAGGTCCCCCAGGATATCGAAAGCGATACGTTCGAAGGGTGCTCCTAACATTGTAGCGATGCAGCTTCCCTCGGCCACGTATCTTTGGCCCCTTCCAGCTGACAGGCATCACAGGACTTGCACCACTGTTCCACGTCAGCTCTCACTTTACCCCAGAAGAATCGCTCTCGAACTCGGTGCAAAGTTTTCATGACGCCGAAATGACCTCCTGTTGGACTGCCATGCAATTCTTTGAGTACCTCTGGGATACGAGATCGAGGAAGTACTAATTGCCACCTGAATGTCTTTCCATCCTCTGATTCGAATTTTCGGTATAGAACACCATTCCTGAGATGTAGAGAATTCCAGAGGGCCCAATACTGCTTAGTTGTAGGACTATAAGCCGAGATGTCCTGCCAACTTGGTTTATTGCTGGAAGACTCCATAAACTCTATAAGGGGTTTAATATCAGGATCCGCCATCTGGTCTTCTCGAACTTTCTCGTCACTCCAGGGATCGGGTGGCGTCGCTGTTGAAGTTGTTATCTGGCGTATAGCATAGTCATATTTGGTCTCTACACTTGAACAAGAACGACAATTTTCTGGGCATGGTCTTCTTGAAAGGGCATCAGCATTTCCATGCGAGGAGCCTTTACGATGTCTGATGTCAAAGTAATACTCGTTGAGCCGTTGTATCCATCTGGCTACCTGGCCTTCAGTATTTCTAAAATTCATTAGCCAGGTTAAAGAGGCATGATCGGTACGTAGAAGAAATTTTTGGCCATAGAGATAGTGATGGAAATGCTCGATGGCTTTCACAATAGCCAGTAGCTCTTTTCGAGTGACACAATAATTTCTTTCCGGTTTCGATAAACACTTACTCCAATAAGCTACGACTCGTTCCTGGCCATCTATTTCCTGAGATAATACTGCTCCGACACTCTCATTACTGGCATCAGTGTCCAAGATAAATGGCTTGTCCGGTTGTGGATATATTAAGATCGGTGAAGACGTCAAAGCTTCTTTAAGCTTTAGGAAGGAATCTTCACATTCTTTTGTCCTTTGAAACTTTTGTTTACTTTCTGTTAGCCTGTGCAAGGGTCTTGCGATGTTAGAGAACCCTTTCACAAACTTTCGGTAATAAGTACATAGTCCCAGGAAGCTTCGCAGCTCACTGAGGTTTTCAGGGCGTTTCCAATTCTTTACGGCGGACACTTTTTCGGGGTCGGTACGAACACCTTCTGCAGAGATGTGTCCCAGATAATTGACTTCTTTCTGGAAGAACTTGCATTTCGAAGGGTTTAGCTTCAAGTTAGCGTCCCTTAATTTTGATAACACCTTCCGGATATTTTGAAGATGTTCTTCAAACGTACGCCCTCCTATTATGACGTCATCCAGGTAAATAAGGCAAGCTTCAAAAGTCAGACCCTTTAGCACGGTCTCCGTCAGGCGCTCGAAAGTAGCTGGCGCATTGCAGAGCCCGAACGGCATGACTTTGAACTGCCGTAGTCCTTGGCCGGAAGTGAATGCTGTTTTTTCTCTATCTTCGGGATGGATCTCCACTTGCCAGTATCCGCTCTTTAAATCTAAAGTCGAGAACCATTTATGACCGGAAAGGGTATCCAGGGTGTCATCTATCCTTGGAAGAGGGTAGCTGTCCTTCTTGGTGACGTCGTTAAGTTTTCGATAGTCCACGCAAAATCTTGTAGAGCCATCTTTCTTACGAACCAAGACGATTGGAGATGCCCACAGACTCGAAGACGGTTCTATGATGTCATTTTCCTGCATCTCTCGTAGTAGTGTTCCGACCTCTTCCTGTTTAGCAAGCGTCTTGGGTGCTGTTTAATCGGCGGATGGTCTGCTGTATCAATTCTGTGTTGTGTCACTGTAGTATGGCCAATATCGCTACTGTTTCTAGAAAAACACGTCTTCAAATTCTTGGAACAGTCTTTCTGCGGGCTTTTCTGTTCGGGGACAATTCAGAATTTTCTAGAAGGTCGGGAGTCAACTGTTGAGGCGAGTTGGATAGGAGCAAGCTCGAACTTTTTGCAGACACACGTTACTGGACTGCAGGTTGCCAACACTTCACCTTTCTGGAACACTCTGGGTTTTCAGTTACGTTGCAAATTCTTACTGGGATAGTTTTTCTGGAAGGTCCACTAGCGTCGAAGCTATTAACAATCCATTCGCTTTATTTTCCGCAGATCCAATTAGGCCAGAGTTGAAACTCACATCGTTACCGATGTATCCAGGTACTATGATTTCAGTCCTTGGGGAATGGTAATATTCTCGTTAGCGGTTACCTGTCGAATAGATTCTGTCCTGTGTTCAATTTTGAATATAGTGACTTCTTCGTGTATGGAACGTAATTCGTTCTTGTTGAAGTCTAGAGTGAAACCATGCTCCTTTAGAAAGTCCAGTCCAAGAATGAAAGGGTCTGCAATATCTGCGACATACACAGCATGTTGGTAGGTAGTGTCTCCAAACTTGATCTTGACTTTTAATTTTCCGTGAATATCAATCTTTTCCCCGTCACGGTCTGTAGCACCACGCGGGGCGGGGTCCAGATAAGTTTCTCTTTTAACTTTTGAGCCAGATCGTTCCGAATGATAGACACATTGGCTCCTGTATCGATGATCATGTTGCAGGGAAGCTCGTTAACACATGTCCCATTATAAAAATTCCATTCTCACCGGTACTCTTTGTCGAAATTGGACACACTTGAAAGTGGGGCTTTCCAAAATCTGGCAACCTCCGCCCCACGAGATGGCCATTAATTAGTTTTTCCGACACCTCCTTCCGGGAGGCGCTATTAGTTTCAGCGCCTTGGCGTGCCCGGCAGCTTCTCTGCAGATGCCCTTCTCGACCGCAGGTCCAGCATTTAAGGGTCTTCTTCCCGTCTACTTTCTGGGACATCAAAGACTCAACTCTATTCATGAAGCTTCTCATCTGTCGCTCTAACCGCTCCACACTTGAGTTCGACGTGTCCGATTCGTTGACGGCTCGTATGGGGTGTCTGTCCTTTCGTGTTGCTTGCTGGGCCGCCTCGAATTTCATAGCAAACACTAGGGCCCCCTTTAAGTCCTTGAGATCCGCCATTCGGAGAGCTTTCTGGATTTCCGGATCACGTACCCCGTCGATGAAGTGTTGCAGCGCCAGGACTTCTCTTACTTCAGTCGGACAGTCAGAAAACGCCAAGTGAGAAAGCCTCTCGACGTCCGTCGCCAGTTCTTGGAGCGTTTCGGACACTCTCTGCTGCCGTGACTTCAGCTGGAGTCTGCTGTAATCCTTCACACATTTCTCTCCGAAGCGTAACTCCAGAGCATTAACGAGAGCGTCGAAATCCAGCCGCTGTGTTTCCGGCAAAGTTTGCAAAATGTCAGCAGCGTCGGCTCGAAGAGAAGCAGCTAACTGGCAGGCCTTGGTCTGGGAGTCCCACTGGTTTGCATCCGCCACTATGGAGAATTGGGTCTTATACACCTGCCAAGAGGACTTTCCGTCATATGTAGAAAGCTTGATGGAAGGCTTGGAATAAGGAGCTTGAAACTTAAATTCATCCCCTTGGCCAGTCATGACTTTCTGCTTCAATTTCTCTAGGTCACTCCTGAACGAGATGGAAACATCTTCTACCTTTTCGAAAATTTTCGCATCTAGTTTGCTCTCCATATCTTCGAATTTATTTTCAAATTTGTTCTCTATATCCACAAATTTGTTTTCGAATTTATTTTCCACCGACTCGATTCTTCCTTCCATTTCTTCAAATTTCTTGTCCGTAGTCGTCAATTTGTCGCCAATGCCCTTCAGATCACTTTTCAACTCTTCCTTGTTCACGGTCAGTTTGTTATTCAACTCGTCCATATTGGCGCTGATCTGCTTGTTTACGTTAGTAAGCTTGGTATTCACTTCTGCGATATTGGTGGTCAACTCCGATTTCATTTCGCCCTTGTTGGCATTCATGCTGGCGGTCAAGTTGTAATGATCCCTAAGGACCTCACTTTGAGAACTAGAATAATTATGAGACGTAAATGAACCAGTAGCCATTTTTATAAATAACTTTCTTTATTTAGATATCTTTCCCAAATAGAATCAAAGACTTATTAACAACAACAAGGCGAATAGTATGAGGTTTCAATTATAATAATCTTTAAATTAACTCAATTAATTAATAATCTAATTAATTAATTCATTAAATAACGATCACGCAGAAATTACCACGATAAGAGATCCCAGAATTATATTCAATAATGTTCTTAATGAACATTTAACTTTAATCTCACTCTTAAAACTTTAATGAGACTTTAAATACAATTTTATATTTACCACTCGGAATCTCAATTCTTCATGAGATAAATTTATCTTCTACTACAATATTTCAATTCAAAATCACTATAACTCTATGTTTCAATATCTATCTCCTACTGCTCTAACTTTACTATTTCGTTTGACTTAAATACTGAATCTAATCTACATAACAAGTAATCCTGTCGGCTCTTTGGAGTTGATTGGAAATAGGTAGGGAATTAAATTTCCCTAAAAGGTCGGTTCAGAAGGTTAGTGATAAAGTTCCGTATAGATTCGTCACAAAGTCCGATTTAATTTCAGTCAATTTTTCTAGAAGAGTCTGGAACTGGGCCTCCATCGCTCTTGTTGTTGGCATTCAATCCCACTTCTGACACCAATTGTTACGTTTTCGGGGGTTCGAAATGATTGAAGCCGAAGAGCGGATCCAAAACAATTTTATTCTTGGCCAAAACTTTAAAATGGCCCATGTTGGAGCTAATATATGTTTTAAAGATTGCTATATTTCTTTTCTTCTATCAATATTTGGCGAGTCCTACTGTTATCAAAATGAAAATAATTACTTGTCTTAATACAAAATGCTTAGAGGAATGCAGTCAAAGAAATGGCACTGCTCAATAAGAAAAAGTCAAAGAAATGGGAGATGGTGTTTGCATATAAAAGTTATATTTGTATGTATTAGTTGTTATTGAGAGTTCGATTTTAATACTGAAAAACTTACTTTTAAGCAACTGCTAAAAGAATATAAGAGCCAGAAAAAGTCTGTGATTGGACTTCTACAATTGTGAAAGCTATGATGAGAGTATTCATGACTCGATAAAATTAGTGTTACAAATGTACAACGCCTGTCTGTGCAGTTTGCACAAAGTGTATTTAATTCCAAGGCAGGTTGTGTTTTGTTATTTCATCTGTGTTATATAAAGTATAATTAGGTCCATCATCAGTGTTTTCTCCATGGTCTCAATGCATATTGTAAAAAGATACGCCATCTGTTACATTTTCCTCATATACCGCAAAAGGTGGTGAATGTCATCCACATGTATCATAAGTTCATTGGGCTTGTGATTGTAAATTCTCTTTCTGGAAGATAACAAAAACGAACTACTAATCCCATAGGACTCAATAGCGATATGGACTTTATAACTGCCCAGATGATTGCTTTTAAAGTAAAATCACAAGAATTGTACAGTAATTAGTCTGCCCAGTTGTATAAAAACCCAACATCATTGTGAAATATATATACATAATTGCATATAAATGAATTATATAAATACAAATATTAAGATGAAAAACTGTGTTGCTCTTCGTTGCTTCACCTAAAAAAATTGAGCTTAACCCTTTGAGGGGCACTACAAGAAATTTATCATTCTCTAGTATAAAAATGGTCTTTATCTTACCATAAGGGTATAAAAACACATTATGCATTCAAAAAAATTTCGAACCACTGTATATTTGTGGGTGTGGTGTTGGTGCTTATCAATAATTAGAGAGAAAATGAATATAAAAATGTAAATTATTCCACAAAATTGTTTGTTATTTTGAATGAAATTTTTCAAAATACACTGCAATATTCGCTCTTTCTCTTCGGGTTAAGAAAGAAAAGCACCTACTGGGGCAGTGTTGTCAAATGACAACAAAAAAAACTGGGAAAAAACTAATAAAATGGAGTACATAAATGCACATTATTTGGTTGTAATACTACACCTAGAACATATGCACAAAGAAAAATAATACGTAAACTGCATTTAAAAAAAAGAAAATTTTTTCAGAATTTTTAATTAAACGGATTAAAAACAGTCAATTTCCCATGCTTCGTTCTCAGTTGAATACTCAATTTTTTTGGTGCTGTCATCTGTTATGTATAAATGGAAGTTAAATGATGGATTCTGTTTAGTGTTTGCAGTAAAATAACACTTGAGCCTTTAGAGAAAAAATATAGAAAATGATGTTTGCATTTGCCGACACTGCCCTTCAAAGGGTTAAGGAGAGTATTTGGGCTAAGGATTGAAAGTCCCTGTAATAAATAAATGGCAGGGAAGGCAACATGTATATAAGTGTAAATTTTCTGTTCTTGTTTTGTTTTCCTTTTTTGTACAGGCACAAGTTTAATGAACATCGCATGACAGATGAATGTACAATGACGTCTTTTCATTGCATCTGTTTCCCCATATTTCCTCAAAAGCCATCAATGCAAAGAGTACCAGAAGATATTTTCACTTCTTTCATTGTGATTTCCACCAAGTTCAGCTGCTCTATTTTGATCTGAAAATTTCTCAAGTGTCTATATTTTGTGTGTGTCTCTCAGACAGTCCAGTTATTGTATATATTCCAAAGGGGCTGTTCTGATTAAAAATTGTTTGTCTGCTGAAGCACTCGGAAGAGTGAGTTAAGTTATTCGTAATGTCAGTATAAACAGCTATCACTCTAACATTTGTGTCTATTTCTTGTCGCCTTTTTTCACAAAACTGATACATTTTTATGATTCTCATTTTTACATTGAATTGAGAATTTTATGATTAAAACCCTCCGAAAACAAATAGTTTATTAAAAGTGTCCATGTGTATACAATTTTTTAACACTTTGAATGAAATTACAAACATTGAAATGACCTATATCAAATATTTATATTTATCATAAAGTCCGGCGTATAACGTGCACTTTTAACCCAATAAATAAGATGGAAATTTAAGGGTGTGCGTTTTACACCAGGTATAAAAAGTATAACTTTAAAAATAACGAAAGAGGTTATAGCATAATTATTTTTGTTTTACCTCTAAATGTATCAAAATACTGTTTATTTAAAAGAAATGACTTGCCTTTTATGAATTAAAAGAGTTTTTGTTCTAGAAGTATACTATTTTTTTCAAATTTTGGGGATAATACCTCAAATAAATGACTTAAGAGCAATGTATGCTAATATTTCAGATTTCTTCGTAAAAAAAGGGGGGCATGTTATAAAGCGCATATACCTAAAGATTTAAAAATACAGCTTGAAAGTATGGGTGTGTGGTAATTTTATTTGAAGTATAACTTTGAAAGTTATTGGGAAATACATACTTAATTTTAAACATTTAATACTGTGTATCACTGTTTAATGTTTGATATAGGGTTGTAAATTGTTGAAACAAATATTATAATAATATATTAATTCAAGTTATCATTGTAAAAAAAGATGTGACAATGTTATGTTAATTGATTCAAACATGACCTAAGGACAAATAAAATGTTCAGTAGAACTTTATAAAATTAACCTTTTACATAAAGTCTTAATTAGGATATGTAAGAATATCGGTTTCTTTATGCTTACAGAGTGGTATTCTAGATAGGGGTCTGTGCAACGTTATAGCTGTGATGTGCCAAACCCATTTGATTCAGAGTGCCACATTGTAGGATATATTTGAAACAATTTGATTCCCATGGTAATTCATGCAGAGTTTGGGAATAGAGATAAAAAATATAAATTTAGGGTTTTATTTTTTATTAAATTTGTATCATTTAAAGATATTTATCATAAAAAATAAGTAACATAAAATAACTATTTCTTCAACATAAATGAAAACAATCAAAATTGAACATAGATTATATATCTTTTAACAATATTTATTGAAGTAAGAAATAAACAACATTAACTATAAGTGTTTCCTTTCAATGTAATTTAAATACAAATTAGTGTTTTAATGCAAACCTTTTCTCTGCACCACTTTATTTCACGTTACAATGAGAGATAGAATTTGTGTGTTTCAATTTGACAATTCTGAGCATTCAGTTTTTAAACAATTTTCCGGATTCAAAATATTTTTCATCTGAGAAAACAATTGTTTACATCCATATGTAGAGCAAAAAGCACAGTTTTCTTCAAATAGTAAGTTTTTCTGGTAATGACATCTAATAATTAAAAATAGCTGTTGATTTATCTTTAGAGCTGTCTTTCTGAAGCTCCATTTCAGAATTATCAATTTCCATCCATTTAAAAATTGACAAGTTTGTAGAGTGCCTTAGGTTGCTGATGCCTTTTCTATAGTAGTTTAATTTGTCTGAGCAATTGCCACTCTACCCGAAATGGTATAAACTTAAAAATGAAGTTTTTATAAACAAGTTTTAGGAGTGATACATTTCTGCAAGTTAAAATGGAATTTGTTTAATTATCTGTTACGCACAGTATTGTTCTATAAATAAAATACACTTTTGTGCCAAGTTGGTTTTTAGACACATTCCCTAGACATTTGCAGTGCACATTTCTTGTACATTAGTGTTAAAATACAAGTACCAATGAAAAACTACCCAATATCAAATTCAAAATCATTTACTTTTGTTAGAAATGAGTTATAATGATTACATACAATAACAAATTGAAGTCACTCAAGTGCGAGATTAAATATCAAAATATTCAGCACACAAAAAAAGTTTATAAATGTTTTAATATCTTATAAGTTTGGTTTGTGTAAAACAAGCTTTTACATGATGAATTTTAAATTAAGGGGTATAATATTGGAAAGAAAGGGCTTTGTAAAACTATTCCTATTAACACCAGTGTAAATTAAAAGACAGTTTTCAGTCTAATTTAATGTTAAATGTAATGAATGAAATAGAGTTTTAATATTCAAGCGTTATGACGCATATGTATCCAAAAGTTGATTGAATGTTCTGGGCATAAAAAGGAATTTGAATAACATTTTCAATAATCTCATACAGCTATGTTCTTCCTCCTATCTGGCACGATTTTGAAGCAATATAATTTATTGATAAAAGGCATTTCCTTTTCACACAATTTTACCTATGAAGTACCATCAATGTCAAACATATTGAACTAGTGATTAAATGCTAAAAATTTAATCCGACATAAAATTTATTTTCAGTATACAAATTATAAACTATTTAATTTTTATTCAAAAATAATCGAAGAATAATTGTAAAATCAGTAATTAGCACAAAACAAATACTTCTGTTTGTTCATCCATTCCTTTTCATTAAGTTTTTATGTTGTGTGATACATAAATAATCAGAGAGTTCTGACAATCTTGTTTCTACAGTTCCTAAGATGTAGAGATAATTTTTTTATATTAAGAAGCAAGTGTGTGTGTGTGATATTTATTTGAATTACAATATAAAGCATGTACATGCATATACACTGGTGTGCAAAAATTTAGGACGAAGTCGTAAAATTAGCATATCAGCTGAACGAAGAGGCAGAGCGGACAGAAAGACCACTCAGGAGATTAAGTAAGGTGATGTACGGTAGCACATGCGCAGATATGCAGGTAGACGTAATGGGGGAGTGTCTGAGTAGTCTAAAGCATGTTGTCGGTGTAAGATCAGTATTTCTGGCAAGGAGATTGCACGCCGTATAGCAGTTAAAATCACACCGAGTTGCTGCCTCAGCGAATAATCAATCTGTTAGACGACATCTGGATGCTTTTACCCGAGGTCGAATCATTGGGAAGTTGGAGGAAGGCCGCAGTGTGGCTGCAGAGTTCGTAATTGCTCACAGCATCGTTTCACGACTTTGGAGACAATTTCAAACTACAGGAACAGCTCTCCGGGGGTACAGTAGTGGTCGTCCACGAGGAACCACACCCGCAGATGACCGGTACATTGTCTTACAGGCCAGAAAAAACAGGCGGGAGAAATCGATAGACACACGATACAGGCGACTGGACGACCGATATCGCGTTTTACCGTGGCCAGAAGACTGCACGGTGGTGGTCTGTTTGCACGACGCCCTGTACGGTGTGTACCTTTAACGCCTGCCCATCGGAGAAGGCGTTCTCTGTGGTGCCGGGAACACCGGAATTGGAGAGACAATGAATGGGGACGAGTACTCTTTACAGATGAGAGCAGATTCAGTTTGAGTAGCGATTCTCATCGCATACTCATCTGGAGAGAGCGGGGAAGCCGCAATCATCCCTCGAACATCATTGAAAAGGACAGGTATGGAGGTCGCGGTGTTCTCGTTTGGGGAGGCATCATGCTTGGTAGTCGTACAGACCTTCACATCTTCGACGCAGGTTCAGTCAACGGGACCCGTTATTGTAACGAGATTCTTCTTCCATATGTGCGTCTTTTTAGAGGCGCTATGGGTCTGCAGTTCCTTTTCATGGACGACAATGCACCATGTCATCGCACAGTAGCTGCCGAACAGCTCTTAGAGAGTGAGGATATTGAACGTATGGATTGGCCGGCACGATCTCCGGATCTCAATCCCATCGAGCATGTATGGGATTTTCTAGGCAGACGCTTGGCATCTCGTACCTTACCACCAGTAACGATTCGGGAGCTTCGATTGGCGCTGCAGGACGAATGGACAGCAATGCCTCAACAACTCATTGACACCCTCATTCTCAGCATGGGCAGACGCTGTGAAACCTGCCTAGCAGTCAGGGGAGATCATATCCCCTACTAAAGACCGGATGTTTCTTGCTGGAGACCCATCACAGGGATGTTTCGGCCTTCAGTCGCATTGCGCTCCATGCTACTTTTTCAATAAAGCTTCTTTTTATCCCTCTGATTTCTCTTTTAGTAAGTGTTGCTTACATTACACATGTCCTAACGTATTGGGGATCTTACGGTATTAAATGTGTTGATTTGGAAAGCTTTTGTACAAAGTTATATTGAAAAAACCATCTCGTCCTTAATTTTTGCACACCAGTGTATACTTGTGCTAAACATTTAAGTAGGAACTTTTTAAAGTTTTAGAGACAAAAAAAAGATAAACAAAAATCATTCCGAATTTCATTAATACAGCATGAGACCGCTCAGTAAGTGAACCTTGAAAAATATTTTTCATGCAGATATCTTTGGTTAATCATAATTAATTTATGCATTATTCAATAAGATTAACTACATTAGTATAAAATGCCACTTCCATTTAATATTAAGCTCTAGACATTTTTCACAATAAATCTCATAAAAAAATCATTTACCCATAGGTTTACTTAGTTTTATGAAATGTAGCACTAAATTCAGGTTTCAAGCTTATTTCTTATTCCAAAGGAATCTTCATACGTATTTCCAGATTGCAGTCGAAAACTTTTCATTATTAGATCACAATCTGAAACTGGTGAATTTTATTTTGATAAATAATGCTATTTGTTATTAGCAATAAATATAAACGAAAAAGTTAATAAATCAAAATGTATTTTCAGTTTGTTTTTTTGACTCGTTAATAATTTATTACAGAGGAAGTTTCCTGAAATTTTATTTTTGACTGAAACATTTAAAGAAAAAGGCAAAATGTAACTAAGCCTTTCATTATGGAACAATTAAAACAAAAAACTTCCAACATCAAAAACAAAATACGATGCGATGATTATGACGTTGGTTTATTTCGAGACAGTTGAATTCATGACTGAAAAATTTAAAAAAAAAGTGCTTGGATTTTCTTAAAATGCCTGAAGTATTTCCCTGTCTATGCATTTATAAAGTTTTAATTGATTAGTTTTACTTTCAAAAGCTATTAAGATTCTGCATCAAGGAAGGTCTTAAGAAACAGACACTACAATTGAACAGTCGCGTGAGTGAGTGTTTGGGTTTATGGCGCAAGAGCCAAATCTGGCTAAGCTGCGCCAAACATTTGTTAAATTATGAAAGTAATTGTCAAAATATTTAAAGAAAATTAATAGTGCTCTCTCAATATAGTTAGAATATCAAAACATGTATAAAAAACCCTATTCTAATGATAAAAAAACAATACACACATTGTGGTAGAGTAGTACCCCCGCCATGTCAAATAAGACCTTAAAATAACGGATAGGTTTAAAACAAAGGCATTCAATAAAATTTAAATTGTGAGACATGATAGAAATGTAAAAATTGGTATTAAATTCCAATCTAGTACGTAGCAAAATGTTTTAAACAGTAATAGGTAAAAAATTATTTCGGACTGTGTTTCTACGACGGGTTGGAGTTATCGTGTGCAAATATGGTTCACGTCTCCAAGCCTCGTCTTGCCACCATTTTTCCCACACAAGTAGTATTCATCCTTTTTTTTTCGGCGATTTCACCTCTTCAACATCATATGTAAGCATGTCCTCGTCTGATGTATCCTGTAAAGGTGTACTTATTTTTGGTTTGTGAGGCGGCACTTGTATTTCAATTTTAAGGGAATACTTCTAATAGGATGTTTTTTCCTACGATTTCTTGAAGTTTGTTTTGCAGTCTGAGGAGCAGAAGGTATAAATAGTGGTAAATAGTGGTACTAGTTTCAACATCGGGACACGTTTCAGCTGGTAAGGGTGTAAACATTGATACTTTGGATGAAGAAAGTTCTTTATTAAACGAAGAAGATGCAGTAGAGGGAGATAAACTATTAGAAGAGTGTCGGGAACAGTATCTATTAAAGGAATAGGGGGTTGAGGTTCTGATGACGTTGTTGTGACAAAAGATGTCTATGGTAAGAGGTTTGCTTGAGTTGTGGTTGATGATTTGGTAACTTCAGGAATATTGGAAGACATTTGCTTTGGAATGGATACTAAAGGTTGCAGTAGTTTTAAAGGCGGACATATACTCTTTTTGTAATATTTTCATCAGTTTGGGTTGTTGTGGTTACAGTTGAGGGTTTGGCAGCTTGTGAGTATGTTGGGACAATTGAGGAGTATTAATTTCCGTGCTTCTACATACTATATATTTCTATTTGTTTTAATAAATTGAATTTCTTTTTCTGTTTTCCACTTCGGGCATAATTTCGAGTCTGATGAATAGGATTGTGAGCAATTAATACATTTTGGCTCCAGACTGCAATCCGTGGAAAAATGTCCAACGGATGTACATCTAGAGCACGTTAATTGACCACGGCAGGAAGTTTGGGAGTGTCCGAATCTCTGGCACTTAAAACAGCGCAGAGAATTCGGTATATAAGGACGGATCTTGCAGTTTAAATAGCCAGCCTTTATTCTAGGCGGAAGTTTCGGGCTATTGGATATTAAAATTGAATGTTTCGTAAGAATAATTTCAGCACCTTTTTTTATAGTGATCCTTCTGACCTGAAAATTCATGTAAGATTTCAGTCTCGGAAGTGTACATCAGGTCAGATTCAGAGATGACACCTGGGCTTGAGTTAAGAGAGTTGTGAGGACTCGCTGTCAAAGGGCAATCTAAAAATGTTTTTGCCAACAAAAAAAGATTTTGTTTGCAAAGCTGAGGCAGTTTCAACCAACAAGTCACCGGAACGTAGGCTTTTAACGGACTTAGGTTCTCCGCCTATTCCTTGAATAGCTTTTTGAATTACAAAAGGAGATTTTCTTGACATTTCGTTATTGAGTATAGATAAAATTAAAAATCTGCAATACGTAGCAATTTGTTCAAGTTGAGAGTGGGAAATACAAGGCCTTTACCCGGGCACACTTGCATTGGATCCATAAGTGCGTGTACAAAACTCGTTCTGGTGTGCCTTCACCCACCAAGGAGTCCAACAAGGGAGGCAGTGTGCCGGTCATCTGGAAAAAAACAGGCACGGCGCTTACCTGGAGTACATCCAGAATATAGTAGTACAGCATCAGGGCGAGGATCCAACGGGTAAAAAGGAACCCCTTATCTTCAGCACTAACCTATAGCAGTGTCACTTCGGAGACACACCGAAGAGAGGTACCACTAGCCGATTGACAGGTGCGGGCTCACTCCTGCCACCCGTCTACAGCGAAGCGTGGGCCAAAGGGAATGCAAAGGATCCCCAGAACACCATTTTCCTCCTTACGGGACGCCGCACACGGCAAACATGCGGATTGGCTAACCAACAGTGTTAGTGGAACACAAATAAAGCAACATAATCAAAATATTGAAAGAAATATAAGGAAAAGGAACTAAACCAACGCAATACAAAAAGTAAACCTAACTATGTTAGTAAAAAAGGTAAGTTTTCTCGTTAGAAAACACTTATCAATAATTTGATTTGTCTGTGGTCTGGACGTAAAAATCTGTGATCAAGACGGGAAATGAAAGAAAGGATAAATTGAATGACAAGGAGGGTCGAAAGTAGAGAAAGATCACTAGGGTACCCCGGGGTCGTGACAACCGTGAATTTAAGAAAGATAGTAAACCCCTTGGGAAAAGAAAAGATCACTAGGGCACCTCGGGATTGTAACACCCGTACTCACCTAAAGAAGGTGAGCCCCCTGAGGGGATTGAACAGTCGCATGCCTTCTTTTTTTTCACTTTACAATAACATATATCGCATTTTTAATTATTTCTCAATTAGTCTTCTCAGGAAATCACAATTTTTTTAAAAAAATAAAATTAAGAATAAAATTAACCATTATATATATAGTCTAACACTCTGTGAAGGTCCCTTAGGACCTCACTTTGAGAACGAGAATAATTTTGAGTCACAGAAGAACCAGTAGCCATTTTTATAAATAACTTTCTTTATTTGGTTATCTTTCCCAAATAGAATCAAAGGCTTATTAACAAATACTTCTACTAATATTATGAGGTTTTAAAGGTAATATCCTTTAAATTAACTTAATTAATTAATGATCTAATTAATTAATTTATTAAATAACGATCACGCAGAAATTACCACGATAAGAGATCCCAGAATTATATTTAATAATGTTCTTATTGAACATTTAACTTTAATCTCACTCTTAAAACTTTAATGAGACTTTAAACACATATCTATATTTACCGTTCGGAATCTCAATTCTTGAGATTAAATATCTCTAACAAGAAATCTTCAATTTAAATCCACTATAACTTTCTGCTTCAATCTCTATCTCCTACTGCTCTAACTTTACTATTTCGTTTGATTTAAATACTGAATCTAATCTGCATAACAAGGAATCCTGTCCGCTTTTTGGAGTTGATTGGAAATAGGTAGGGAATTAAATTTCCCTAAAAAGGTCGACTCAGAAGGTTAGTGATAAAGTTCCGTATAGATTCGTCACAACTCGTATTCACCGCTAACTTAACCCAGCGATGAAACCTGGAGTTAAGTAACCGGCAGTCAACCCCAGGTTAGAACTTGAATTCACGGCTCTTTTTTGACCTCCAGTTACTTGGCTCTAGGTTTCTTAACCTGGGTTTACTGGTCGATTCCCATTGGTCGAAATAAACCCCGTGACTTCCGGGTGGAGCTGCAATTTCTATATTCGTCTCGTGCCAGCTTGTTTTTAACCTCGAGTATCGCTATTTGTTTAAAATGAATGCCAACAGAATTTTTTTTACGCAGTACCAAAAAGAGTTGGTGTTGGCTTTGATGCAGCCGCATTTACATATAATAGAATGTAGGGAAACAAGTGCTGTTAGTAGCACAAAAAAAATGAAGGGTATATTGAAATAACGCGGCAATTCAATGACACTGACGGAGTGGTGAATCAGCGAACACCACAACAGATCCGTCAGTGTTATTTAATTTAAAAAAGAAAATGATAAAAAAAGCAGTATTTTTCTGCAAGAAAACGCAAATGTAAACACTCGAAAAATCCCTTACTGGGCATGTGCGGTTAAAACTAACCCAGCTGTGACGCTGGGTAAGGATTTTTAACTTGAACCGGAGTTAAGTTATTTGAATAGCGTTTTCGGCGAAACCCAGGTTTCCTTCCTCTAACCGGCGGTCAGGTTAGAGGTGAATATGGGCGTAATTGTTAGAAGATCAATCCTTATCATACTACTTAAATTAAACTGTTACTGAAGTTTTAAATCTATGCATGATTTCTTGCTTACATCAATGTTAATTCGGAAGTTTTTGGGAACTAATGGAATTTTATATAGACAAAGATTTTAGCAGACTTAAATAACATTCCTTCCAAAAAGACAAAATTATACTTAAAAAAATGCATTTGGAAATAATACAATTCACTATATTGAAAGATTTGATGTAGAATTTTTTGAAACTTAGATTTTTTTTTTCATATCTTAATGTATTACAATTAATAGCACGCAGTGGCTATTACATATGACATGCAGATAGAAAATACCTGAAGCCGTAGGAACTGTTTTAAAAATCGATTTTTAATTGTATCAGGGAATTTTCATACGAGAATTTACACTCACAATGGTTGTATGTTTATTAATAATACTTAAGGTATACAAAAAATATGTACATTTTAATTGTATTTTTATTGATGTCCTTCAAAAAAACTTACTGTGTCTTGGCTCAGCCCCTTACTGAGCGAGGAAACATTGCCGATGTCTTGAATTAGCTGAGAGAAGAATGTTGCATGAATGTTCTAGAGAGAACTAAAGCACTTAGTCTATATTCATATGCTTTACTATAGAAAATTATAAAATGGTATTTTTCTCGCAGAAGACCATTCTTTTTGGGTGGAAAAAACACTTTTTTACCTAAGTACTGAATTTCTTAGAAAGTAAGATTTTCAGACATATTTTAATAGTTAAATTTTATGTAAAATATGCACAATTGTTTTTATAGAATTTTTTGATTATTATCATGCATCTATAAAAAGGTAATTGTTTCATTTCTGCAAGCAATTTAACTCAGTGCATTACAATAACTATACAAAATTTCAAAACGTAGTAATTTGAAAATTTTAAGCTTTTTCTCCCTCTCTTTTATTTAAAGAATTGATAATGAGTCATGGTTAGCTCTTAACAACAGAATTTCAAAGGAAGTTAACTCGGATGTTCCTCTTTCATTTTATTAAAGGCGTGTTTACGTCTCTAGTTTTACATACAGCTGGGAGAACCCACAAATCTCACCTCGCTTCTCCTTTTACTCTTTATATCTTTTCGATAGAAATGCAGGAACAGTGACGAATTTAGACTTAGGCGAGGACCTAGGTCGACAAAATTTTGAAATCGATTCGGTTTTTGGTCAACTGTAAGACCGAATTTTAATGCTTTTAATTAAAAGCAATTTATTCTAAATATTTTATGTTTGGTTGTTATACCAATATATATATATATGCACTCACTTCTAAAAGTTAAGCCCGAAGAATTAAAATGAAAAAAATAAACAAATACTTCTTTCATTGACAAACAAGTCAAGGAGTTTCGAAAAAGAGTAATGTAAGTGCTGATTTTGTAAAGGGAAAGGAAAATTTGTAAAAGTGTAAATTTGTAAATGCCCGTGCAACGCCGGGTCTTGCAACTAGTTTATACATGAAACAAAATCAATAATTATATACAGAAATAAAAACAATATTAAATTTTTGAAAGTTATCAGATAATGTCATACTGGAGAATGAAACAGATTTATGTATAAAGTGAAAATATACAGCATAAAATGAAAAAAAGGACATTAATAATGTATGTGATCCCCTACGCATCTGTATGCAAAGTTTACACCTTCTGACCATGCTTTCAATTAGGTGGTCAACCACCGCAGAATTAAGCAATCGTCATTCTTCTTGTAGAGCAGTTTCCAGCTCAATAAGAGTGGATGGAGGTGGTAAACGTGAAGATACAGCATGGCCGAGAGCATCCCAAAGACTTTCAATGGGATTAAGGTCGGGCGTATATGCTGGCCACGCCATACGCGTAAACCCTTCATTCTCCAGGTAGTCATCGACGATGTGAGCTCTATGGGGCCGTGTGTTATCGTCTATTAAAACAAAAATATGGCTAACTGCTGCAGCGTACACTCTCACAATGGGCCCTAGGACTTCATCTCAATACCGGACAGCCGGTACAGAACCCCGTTTAAAGATGTGCAGGTCGGTGCGGTACCTTATAAAATCCCTGGCCATACCATAATGCTTCTACCTTGGAATGCGTGACCTTCTGTTATGTTTTGGGGCTAACTGCATGTTCCTTGTTTACGTGATATCCTTATACGCTTGTCATCTGGCTCCAGAGCAAATCTTGACTCATCAGTAAACATGACATTGCCCCAGTCAGACACAGTCCAATTGCCATGTTCCCGGCACCACTTTAATCATGCTCCCCTTTATTGGACGGATAGAGGAACACAAACTCGAGGTATCCGGACATACAGTCTATTCATATTTAATCTTTGGCGTACAGTAGCGGCAGACATAGCCTTATCAATTGGCGCTGTAACTATAGATGTCACACGTGTGCAGGTCGCTCTGCGATTCCGCTTGGCTACAATAGCAATATATCGATCTTCCGCGGGGTTTGTAACCCCTGGGAGACCACATACGGGCATTCGAACAACTGTTTGTGTGGTTTGGAAATGTTTCTTTAAGCGTGAAATTACAGAATGAAAAACGCCGAAGAAAAGAGCAACATCTGTGATAGACTGTCCTGCTGCAATGCGCCCCACAACACCCCAGCACTCAGAAGCTTCCATTCGTTTTATGGAAGTCATAGAAACATGTATGTCTTGAAAAAAAATGTACGAAAGCTTTAAACACCTTCTATCAGCACTTACAATCAACTTCTGTAACCCTTCATAAAGCTGGCTTCTTATAAGACTGCCCTTTTTGCACATTTCTTGACATAAAGGCACGATTGGCTAATACCTAACATATTTCATTACTTCCATCTACCTCTGTATCGAATTGCATCATCTTCAATTCTGATTGGCTTCCGGAAATAAGCATTTTCCTCTCCGTGCTTAACTTTTGGAAATGAGTGTATATACCATATTTACTCGAATCTAAACCGCGCTCTAAATTCTCAACAGGTTTTTGTGAAAAAATAAAAAAAAAATGTGTTAAAGTTCTTCAACAACCGATACTTAAGAAATTTAAAAAAAATGTCGAGAAATAATAAATTAATAGTTTATTTTCTTGACCAGAATTAAAAACTTTCAATTGCGTACATAAACCTATAATTACTCTAAACGTCAGTATCATGTTTCGAAAATGCTTCTTCACTCCCCTATTCACAGCTGACTTACGGAATTTGTGCTGGCGATGCACAAATTCCCGCACGATATCGTCTTCCGCGTCATCCAGTTCTTTTTACAACATTTTTTAAAATAATGTAAAAGAACAATTAATGACTTGAACATTTGCAAGCAAAAATTATTTCATTTTTTTTACGCCATCGACGTATATTTTTTTCATCCGTGTCAAATTTTCAGTGGCTGCTGCTGTATTTTTTTCTGCACATAAAATTGCCTCTTTTTTCCCACTTGCCTCACGGTGAACTCGTCTTGATATTATTACCGATATCTTTGATGTGTAAGTGATTTAAAGAAAATATATCAAAATTACATCGCACTGCAATAAAAAAGAATACCAGCTCCCGGGGAATGCACTAAATTTGTATTGGTAAAAATATCAATCCGTATCTCATTTGAATTTAAAAAAATATAGATAAATAAAATCCAAGAGAAGCTTTTAATAAAAAAAGTTACGTTATTTCGAAAAATCAGCATAGAACACAAATTATGTAAAGGTCGATATAGCCAAAGCATTTGAAATCCCTCTGAGCTCACTCTCCACTGTTCTGAAGAATAAAGAGAAAATCTTTAGTGCATCTTCGAGAAGAGTAAGAAAACGCGTTAGTAAAGGTAATTTTCCACGTCTTGAACAGTGTTTAGTTTCATGGATGAGACAGTGTCGAGGACAGAATGTTCCGATGGGTGGCTTTTTATTGAAGGAAAAGGCCAAAGCATTCGCCAAAGAATTAGGAATCGAGTTTTCAGCTAGCGAGGGATGGCTTACAAATATTAAGAAAAGGAATGGGATAGTCTTCAAAAAAATGTGCGGGGAAAGCTCAAGTGTCGACATTAACGGTTGTTCTATGTGGCAGAATTCGCTGTCGGATCTAATAAAGGAGTACGTACCACGTAATATTTTCAACACGGATGAAACCGGACTCTTTTTCAAGTGTTTGCCAGAAAAAACATTTACAATCAAAAAAGAAAAATGTCATGGTGGAAAACATAGCAAGGAGAGGTTAACTATTTTACTGACTGTAAACATGGACGGCTCAGAAAAGATTACTCCTCTCGTCATAGGAAAATCTGCAAAATCTCGGTGTTTCAAGGGCACAAACTCGTTCCCTACGAAATACCGCTCAAACAAGAAGGCATGGATGACCACCGAACTCTTGAATGAATGGTTGGTCTCACTGAATTCGGATATGAAAAGAGAAAAACGACATATTCTCTTATTTTTAGACAATTGTACTGTGCACAATAAAGCACCACCTTTATCGAATGTGAAACTTCAATTTTCCCCTCCAAACTCAACCTCCAAACTTCAGCCACTCGACCAGGGCATCATACATAATTTTAAAACTTTTTATCGGCGTGAAGTTGTTGAAAGTGTTTTGGATAACTTCGAAAAACAGCAGCATGTAACTACTATTTCTACTTTAACAGCTTTGATCATAATTGACAAGACTTGGAGAGCTGTTACTCCTTTGACAATTCAGAGCTGTTTTAAAAAGTCAGGCTTCCCCTCGCCGAATCTGGTTGATGTGGACAATACACTCCCTGAATTTAATGCTGAACCATCCCTTTTTGGGAAGCTCTTCCAGAACAAGATTTGATGTTTGACGACTACGTGTTGGTTGACACGGACATTGCTGTATGGGAAGCTGTATCTGACGCTGAAATTGCGGCTTTGGACCACAATAATACAGAAAGTGATAAAGATAGATAGATGTCTTATGTGCAATAGTTGTCTTTATTACATAGTTTTAAATTTAAATGTGTGTTAGAAAAAAAGAGAGAGTTTTTTCCTACCCTCTTGATAATTCGAAATTTTTCATTGGTCCCTCCAACTTCGAATTATCGAGAGTCGATTACATAGTTTTAAATTTATATATATATATATATATATATATATATATATATATATATATATATATATATATATATATATATATATATATATATATATATAAATTTAAGTTCTAAAAATACAAAACAATTCGAAATTAAGGACATAATAATTACTGAAACCGAGTAAAACGTAAGAGAAGAAATCGCTCTTTTCAACAAGCCAATGTTGCCTAAATAGAGGCTACTGATGGCGTGGATCACAAGCACTTATTTTAACCTATAGCAGCTACACTCAAGGCTAAAATAAAATATCTCCCGTGGCTCCCTATCTACCGAAAACTGATATTACCCCTGTTCTTTTATGGATAGCTGACACCGGACATCGTATGGGTGAATAAAATGTCCATTGTGATCCCACACCTGGATGGGGAGAAAGTTACTTGTGAAAGAAATGTGAACATATAAATTTCATGATTTAGCATATACTCCTGCCTCGAAAAATTCAAGTTTCAGCATAAAAGAAAACTGATATTAAACATACTAGTCTAAGAGCTAGCAACGTTTTCGAGAAAGAGTTTTAGAAAAGCTGATTCTTTAATATTTCTTTCTCTATGACTTTTCGAACATTGTTCGGGCGCTCTGGCTGCCGGTAAACGTTGCGTTTATTAATGCGCATCATACCTTTACATGTAAAAATAGTGGTTTTTTAAAAATAATTTTAGAAAGAAATTTTTCTTTCACTAAATTTAAAATGTTATTAACAACATGAATTTATTAATGCCAGACATTTTTTGTTGAAAATAATGTGCCAAATGCGCCATTTTGTATAAAAAAATCATTAGCTATTTTACATACTACATACATTACATAGTTTAGCTATTTTACATACTAAGCGATCATTGGCTGTTGGAGAAAGATTGCTGTAGGGCATGTTAGCGGAGTCTGACGTCGTCATTCCCAAGTCATATGTTTATGTTTGTTGAGGTAAATATTATTCAACTCAACAAAGAAAAATATGATAAAATTATAGAACATTTAAATTTGAGATCGAAAGCAAATTAAAGGTAAACAGCAAAGTTTACATTCTTCCAATGATGCCAAAGTGTATGACAAAATAACAGAATGGGTTACCAAATTCCAAAATCAAGAATTAATAATGTAAAAACCTCAAATGCTCCAATTTTTTATCACCATTCGTGTGAAGTAGGATATTCAATGACTACAAGAAAATAACTGTTAAAACTGTATGCACCCCCTGGCATAGTGTACGAGATATTCATAAGGATATTTTTGATAAAATTGTGTCAGTAGTTAAAGAAGATGTAGTTAAAAAAAATTAGTTATTTTTAACTTCCTTTTGTGACATGTATAATAAAGAATTACAAGAGTTAATACATCAACCTGAAGCAGATGTAAGTTTAATGACAAATCATCAACTTGAAGAAAAAATAGTAAAACAATTAAAGTAAATTAAGATTATAATAAAAAAGAAAAGAAAAATTATTATGCTTAAAAATAGTAACTTATTGGAACAAGAAGATCTAAAAAAACTCGAAGAGAATGATCTCATTGATAAAGTTGCTTTCATTCTACGAAATGCTATTTTAAAAATTTATAAAACAACATTACCTGCTGTAAAGAAGATGGAAGATTTGATTAATGGTGAGTGCACTATTCCAGAAAAACTAGATCGCTTTTTCAAAACATTAATTGGAGCTTAATGCTGGAAGAACTAGAAACTGAAACTACGATCTCATCTGTAAACCGTTCTCAAATTTGCCCTCCTTACATCATTCAAAGTCCGTCATTAAGCACAGGTGTAGCATTCGATAATTTTGATAGATACGAAGATACTTTAACTGAAAAGGGCGCTTTACCTGACACCGTAGGAATCATTTACCAAAATTTAAGTGATGATTACGATATTGATTTAAATTCAAGTAGTATAAGTGGAGATCGTGACATACCACTACCACCAACAAAAAGAAGACGGACCTTTAACGAGGAAATTCCACAACTACCGTCGTTTAATCATAGATTGCGAATGTTAGAAAATTTAACACCATTTGAGAATGAACCAACTCTTCCCGCAAATTTACCTTTGATATATATATAGAAACGATGGACTGTTATATTTACTTTAACACTTCTTACATGTGCCGAATACCCCAATGTGGACAGACTTTAATTCTAAAATTATTAAGGATACTAGTCCCAGACAAAAAGAATCTTATCATACACCTATTAATTTTTCACTGACAAATGTAGCGGTAGTTAAACATACAATGGAACTGGCCCAAGTTGTTGGAAAGGAATGTAATCAAACATACGTGCAAGTTATTTATGACCTGGCAATAGCTGAAATAGCATATAAAATCCAATCACCGTCAAAGACACAATTCAATAATCTTTTCATCCATCTTGGTTCATTCCATTTATTGATGGCTTTCTTCAAAGCCATAAGAGTTTTTATAAATGAGAGTGGTCTATCTCACATGATGATCGAGAGTAATATTATTGCTTCTGTGGCTCAGTGAACGGTTTAGTTGAAGGTAAACATTTTAATCGTTGCAAACGTTTGCATCCGTTGATGGCTCTTGGCTTAAAAATGTTACATTTTGATCATTTTTTGAAGATGGACAATATTGAAAACAATTTCCTGAAGGAACAAGTTATCGACGATCTCTTTCATTATCAAGAAGTTATAGATTCTCATTCATCTATGCCAATAGAATTAATTACCTAATAATGTATTATCGAGAGTATTATCTGCATATCAAAAATTCGTAGAAGAAACAAGACAAGGTGAGCATAGGAAAACGGCTCAATTCTATTTGATTTACATCCAGCTTGTAAACTATTATTTTATCCTGTCAAGAAGCATACTCATGGGAGATTTCGAAATGTTCAAATATGTTACTCCAAAAATAACCAATTTAATTTTCGCAGTAAATCAACCGAATTATGCTCGATGGTGTGTTAAATATTTAGACAATCTAAATAAAGTAGATGAAACACATCATGGACTAAAAAATGATTTCATGAATGGATGTTTTGGAATAAAAAGAACCGACAAAAAACCATTTTCGAGCATACCGATTGATCTTACACTGGAGAACACTATCAATGCTGAAGCGACTAGACGCCTAAGTGGAATTGCACATGTTACTTATTCCTTAGCTACCCGTCAATGCTCAAGCAAAAGTCACAGTATTAGAGCTACTATAATCTCTCATGTTCTCGACGTTTGTGGATTGAAGCAATTACAAGACGTGTCTGAGGATTTGCAACCGAATAGAATCAAAATTTGGGGCAAACAAATCGCTGATTTCAGTGAAATTTTTGAAAATAATATTAATCCATTTGATGAAAGTTTAAACAAAGATAGTTTATATAATATTGCAACTGCCCAGCCTGTACCTGAAAATGTAGCGAACTTTTTGCTGAACATTGAGAAAAAGGTTGAAGATTTACGGAAACTCTTGGTAACAAAGTTATTGAGCTAAGAATGCAACGAGATCTGTTTGGTCGACTCTTAGGTATATTTATGACCAACAAAGTCGATATTGAAAAAGTACTAGGATTTCCACTAACGCCGATAACAACATCGATGTATCATGCAGACGGTAGTATTCGTAAAACAGATGAAGCACAATAAATTAAAGTTTTCGAGAAAAAGGTTAGCAAGGTCAATCAGCAATTCTTATTTTTTGAGATTAGTATTTTAGACGGTTTCTTCATGTTACACATCATGAAAGAAGTACCCCAAACTTTCGATGGCATATCAAAAAAATTCCTTAAAATGATTTCACAGTTTAAATCACCTCGCATTGATATGGTATTTGATCATTATTTCACACTTTCTATAATAGATTGTGAGCGTTTACGTAGCAACAAAACAGCCAGTACAGTTTCCATCGGACCTAATCAAATTTGGCATCATAATTTTGCTGGTGAACTCAAAAATACTCAGTTCAAGGAGGCTCTCGTAAAATTTTTTATTGATCATTGGGCTAACGATAACATGTATCATTTTATTGGGAATAAAACTATTTATCTAAGCATCGATAAGTGTTATTCGTATCGCGTTGTAAATAACCAAGTTATTATAAGTATTGAAGAATCATTATCATGTGATGAACATGAAGCTGTGTGTGTGTGTGATACTCGACTTATATATCATATTTGCCAGATAAGCGTTCAAGCACAAGTTGTTGTAGGCTGCTCAGACTCCGATATTCTGATTATACTTCTTGGCAATTTGGATCATCTGAATGCATCTTTAAAGCTTTGGATCCAATGGGGTGTAGGAAACCATGAACGTCTAATAAGCATCAAGGATTTATATCAAGATCTTGGTATTTCTTTATCGAAAGCTCTACCATGTTTCCACGCAATAACAGGGTGCGATTAAACCCGAGCATTTTTTTCGGAAAGATAAACTACGGCCCTTCAAGCTGCTCGAAAAATCAGTCGAATATCAGTTAGCCTGTCAAGAGATTATAACTGATGATGACGATGAACTTGAAAGTATATTTGCCACTTTGGAAAAATTTATATGTCACATGTATGCTGTGCATAACTCCTCAAATGTTAATGATGTTCGCTTCTATCTATTTTCTAAAACTTATCAATCGAAAAAACTCGATAATTTCGAAAAGAAGTGTCGAAGTTTTGATTCATCGAGTTTACCACCACGTAAAACTGAATTTTATCAGCATTTATTGAGAGTGTGGTATGTGACAAAGTTTTGGAGAAATCCTCATTTAAAAAATCCATCATCTTTATCGCCGTTAGCTTCCGGCTGGATCGTCAGTGATGATAAATACGATTTCATTTGGTTTGCTGGGGAGCAGTTTCCATCATCAGTTGCTGGCATTGTCATAAAAAGTAAAGTATTATTTATAATAAGATAAATCGAAAGAGTAAATTATTATTTAGACCATGATAACCTAATAATGATTTTTTTTGCTCCAGAACCAACACTACTAGAAAACCAAAACACAAAGCAAGATGATGTATCTGATGATATTGATAATACTGGGAGCAGGACAATGATGACGACTATGAAGATGCATCGGATTTTGTGACACTTTTACGGAATGAATATACATATTTCACGGAAAAATGATTTTGACCATATAAACATAATATGTATAAATAAAAGTGAGAATTTTGTTATTGTATCAATGGAAATTTTTCCTTTAACATTTATAAAATCCTTTTATCCAGTTACAATTAAATTTATATAATATATAAAAACGATATTTTCCTTTTTGTTATAAATACTTTAATCAAGTATTTAATATTATTTTATTTAGAATTTAAATATTAATTTTTTATTATATTCATCCTCGAAGACATAAAAATTTTAAAAAAGTTGTTTCGAATACTTTAAATAGTGTAAGGTATTCCTGTCACTCTTCCGCCTACCTACTTTGGCACTGTCTCTCTCTAACGACAGGCATAATACCGCGGTATAAATCAGCCTGTCTGTTAAGTAAGCAACCGAATTAATGTCTGGTAATTTAAATTTGTACTTATTTATGTATAAATAAAATAATATTAAAATTACAGACATTTTAAAATGCTTTGAAATTAAGGATTTTTTTTTCATACAAAATGGCATCTGGCACATTATTTTCAACAGCAAATATATCTGCCATTTATAAATTCATGTTGTTAATAACATTTTAAATTTAGTGAAAAAAAAACTTTCTTTCTAAAATTATTTAAAAAAATCAATATTTTTACCTGTAAAGGTATGATGCGCATTAATAAACGCAACGTTAACCGGCAGCCAGATGGCCCACACGATGTTCGAAAAAAATATTTTTCATATTCGATCCAAGTGCCGCCCTAAAAATTTTCCACCCCGGGCAGGGGCAACACTTCCTAGATAGAAAGCCTGGCGTCTGAAATGAGAGAGACTTGTGATGTCACATATAGTAGGTATAGAAATCCCGCCTGATTCAAGTTCACTTTACTCGCCTACTCCATTTTGGTTGTTGTTCCTGTACAGTTCGCAGTTTTCAACATTTTTATTGCAGATTTTCAATTTATTATTGACGATTTTGGATAAGATCATAAAAAAATTGTCTACACATGCGTTGCACCGAATTGCAATAGCAATTATAAAGATAATGGGACAGTAGAAATGCTTGGATTCCCAAAAGAGGTCTCCCTTCGAAAAAAATGGATGCAAGCCATTTCAAGAAAAGATTTTGCTCCATCAAAGTATTCAAAGGTAAGTTTTTTAATTTTTATTTTATTTATGGAAATTGTAATAATATCTTTATTTTAAAAGTCTACAAATAAATTTAATAGGTTGTTCCATAAGACCTTTGAAAATGTACTCATTTCTTTTTCTTCATGTGAGTTTCTTAAGCATTGGCTATTCATTTTTATTTATTTATAATTATAAAGGTGTTTTGTTTATGAAATAAATATTTTGTAGCCCTAATAAAATTTATGTTTTTAAAAATGAGCCCAAACAAGCATTGTTAATGAGACAAAAACTGTCTAGTGTTTTTGCTATTGCTGTTTTATTTTTGTGTCATTTACCAAATACCTTTTCGTAGAATCAACGAAAGTACCTTAAGTATTAATAGTTTGTTAGCAAAGAAAGCCCTTTATGATATACAGCTGGTAGTCAATGTAAATATGGACATAAGCAACCATTTATTTTGATTATTTTGTATATTAATATAATTAAGAATCGTAGGTTCTTTCTCTTCAAATGAAAAGGTCATCAGCAATCCAGGTACAATAAAGTCACTACTTCTTAAATAATTAAAGAGAGTTTTATTCCAAAGACAGCCACACACAACACAAATAGAAAAACTAACTACGATACATTTAATTTTAAGTTGTTAACGCCCTTTTCTTCTATCCTCGCCAACGTAATTACAAAAAAAATATTCAAAATATTTTATTATTGTACAGCAATCAAAATATGATATGATCAACATTCAATTTCTGATATGATCAAAAAACACCAAGTTTACCTTTTACCTGATCACAATCACAACAAAGTTGAAAGTCGACCGATTGCACTTGTTGGTGGAAGAATATCTCTTAACCTACAATGTTCTTATCTCCAGTAGATTTATGCTGCCATCTAAGGTTATGCAGTATAACAACTATGTGCGTAACATCTTCACATTTTATACTTGTGTTACAGTATGTTTGCATAAAATTGATTTAGATTTTCAAAATTTTTATTTAAAATTTAAAAAAGCAATTAAGTAAAGAAGAACAGCTTTGTAATTATTACACTGTTTGTCAAAAAAAGTTTTTTTTCTGCCCGATAGCCAAATGTTTAATTTCTTATTGTATGATATTAATTATTGCACCGTGATTAAATATAAATCATAAAATGAAAACGTTACATTATTTCAGAAGGTTAAAATATTAAACATTTTTATTCTGCGTCCGTAATTATCTTACATTTCTATGGTCTGACAGTCCTGAGTCCTTAATCCATCATCGGATTCTTTCATTGCCAAATAAAACAAGAAAAATATTACTAATCTAAAATTAAAGATATAGACATAAATTATTTCTCTGACAAATAGAACTAAATACACTACTCACTCTCAACGAAGTTCTCGTTGAAAGAGGAATTCTTAGAATTCCTACAATTGCTTGGAAGTCAAATGATGGAAAAAAATTATTTCGGTAAAAACTGCACGGGGAGAGGAGGGGGTGGGGTGAAAACACGATATTTTCGATTCAACCGTCTGTAGTCCAAATGTCTAAAATAATATAGACAGAAACCTCAATTGGGCCTCAAAAATTCTCCAAATGGGCCGCGGGTTGGGCATGCCTGGTCTAAACCTTAGTTGAAGAGAGAGTGCACTATCTTACTTAGAATATCGAGCTACTTAATAACATTCTTGAATTAGTTCTAAGAGTACACAGGTAAAAATATGCTAAGTACGTAAATAAGTTAGTAATGGATGGTTTCCTAGCAACCTATGGAAATTCAACTTTTAAATGAATGCTACAGTTAACCTATATGTATATACAACACTAACAAAAAAACAATAATAAGAATAAGTATACGTTATACTCCAAAACAGCTAATACATAAATCAATCAATAATAGACGTTTTCCAAATACACTATGAAAATTTTCACTTTTAACCGGATATGACGGTTACCATATATGCATATACAACATTACAACAAAAACAGTAATAAGAATAAGGATACATTAGACTCTAAAACAGCTAATAAATAAATCAACCAATAATAGGCGTTTCACAAGTAACTACAAAAATATCACTTTTAATCGAATATGACGGTTACCATATCTGCATATACAACATTAAGAAAAAAAACATTAATAAGAATAAGGATACATTATGATGATTATGTGTCTGCTACTCCTCTTTCCTCGGTCCCAGTATAAGTGAGGCGAGGCTTTATCTCCCCGAATGGTCACTTTCGGTTTAGCACGTCGTTTAAAACTACGTTTCTGAAATTTTATTTCACTCTTCCTCAATTTACGGACAACTCCCTTCTTCATCCACGCTGAGTCAAAGATCTCAAAGTCTAGGGGTCGGGTTTCACCCCTAACCTTCCCGTCCCATTAGATGCTGTCGTGTGTTCTGAATTTAACGTTTCCTCATTATTCGATTTTCTCGCGATGATCGTCGTATCTTCACAGTACCATCTCAAATGATAAAATTCGTCAGTTTCCACGCAAATTATCCCATTTCACTTTTATCCTGCGAATATTCGCCTCTTAAACTCCAATGCTGGGGTATAAGTACCATGTTGCTTTAGGCTTTTAGATTCACTTTGTGGAGAACCCCCTGAGTCTCATCCTGGACACCAGGATTAATTTGAGGCAAAGAACCACCAAGAGCCATTTTGTATAATAATAATTGTTTATTATCTCAAGTCTAAAAAAAACTCTAATAACATATAATATTTCTATCCCTTTTATATTAAATTAAATTATGAATTATGCAACTAATTAATAATTACGCTCAAGATCAAGTAAGGTCTACCGAAATAGAAGGTCCGAGAAATACACGTACTCGAATTATTAACTTTCATCAACTTTAACTAATTTGACTAAACTAACGCTTATTTTAAGCGTACATAAGTTATATTTACCGCTGGTTTTATAAGCTTTCTAGTTCTTCAGTAAAATAGCAGCACGATGTCTTCACTATCTTAATATCCTAGAATCCTCTAAGATTGAGGTTACTGTTGCTGGCTCCATAGCCTTCCTCATCATCACTGCTAGCTTACAAAGCTTTTCTTAAATACCTTATCTACTTTGCATATCCCGTTTATCTTCTTGGAGTTGATCGGAAACATACGCGAATTTATATTCCCCAAAAAGACGCCTAAGAAGATTAGTGGAAAGGTTCCGTACAGATTCGTCACAATCCCTCTAAAAAGAAAACGGGATTTATATGAAGGTCACAAATGGCCTGAAAATAAATTACATAATCAATTCCTTAACTTGATTTATAGTCTCGACGACTTTAATATATATATATAGAAAGAGAGAGAGAAAGGAGAGAGTGACAACGGCCAGATTGAGTTAAATATACATTTATATTAAGGGGAATTATTTACAAAGGAGGGCTAAGAGTTAGTAAAAAGTAATCGAAACATCATTAGATCGCTGGATTCCACGAGGCGTTTCGTTCCTGCGCCCTCGTCATCGTCTCCTCGCCGTCGTCTCTCTCAGTCGTCTCCCGCGCAATCGTTCTATTCGAGTCTAGTTTACTCGTTATCCTCGAACCGCCTTGTCAGATAGGTGGCGCTCTCTTGGCATTACGTCATTGAGGAATATAGGAGGGATACAATATGTGCACATCCATTCCTACATCGGCCATCATGACCAAGCATGCGTCCTCGCATGTAAAATACAGTGTATTTCAAAATTTCATGAAATAAAACTGAAAAGCTAGAGGAAATAAACTTACAAATAAAACAATTATTAAAACAGACAAATATGTATCAGAAAATCAAAACTAATAATAAAGAATAAAAAAAATAGGTATACAGATGGAAAGAAGACAAACAATACAAAGCAATCTTGAGTATGGTGATAATGTCAACAAAAAAATGTTAAAGTAAAAGTTTTCGTTCGTAATGTAACATTCATTTGTTAGGCCATGGTTTCAAGTATTCGGCACAAGTACTTGTTTTGGTTGGGCCATCAAAATTTCCACATTTTTCGACGTTGTAGGTATCGTTAGGTTTTACTTGTGTTATTTTATATGGACTGAAAAATTTATTGCAGAGTTTTTGTCCAGGTCCTTGTTTCGTTTTTTTAATAGCAACTAAGTCCTTAACACTGTATAAATAAGTAGGTTTTCGTCGAAGATTATAAGACTTTTTGTTTTCATTTTGCACTTTAATTATCTGCGTTATTGCCGCTTTACGTAAGAGTTCTCTGTTTTCATTAAATTCGAGTTGTAGTTGTTGTCGATTAATTTTTGAATGCGCAAGTCAGTCTTGTTATTGATTTGTGTTCCAAAGAGTAATTCAAAAGGAGTGGTGTTAATGCTTCGTTGGAATGTTGAGTTTAAGACTTCTTGTAGTGAAGGAACATGTTTGAACCATTTCGTGGGATCGTCTTCTGACATCTTAGATAAGACAGGAATAATTGTTCGATTAATGCGTTCTACTTGACCATTAGCACGTGGCAAACCTGTAGTAATATGATGAAGTGTAATTTTTTGTTCCGAACAATAAGTGTGGAATTCGTCAGAAGTGAAAGTAGTTCCACGATCAGTGATAAGAAAACGAGGATTTCCAAATGTAGTTTTTTGAATGTCTAATTTTTTATTACCTCAGAAGTAGATGTAGTTTTTGTGGGTATAACCAAACAAATTTAGTGAAAGAGTCAATGACAGCTAAAATGAATTTGTAGTTTTTACTTGAAGTTGCTAAAGGACCAAGATGATCGATATGGTATGTATTTAGAGGTATATCATCTTTGACAAGAGGATGGAGAAATCCTTCTTGTTTACCAGACTTTTTATTTTTTAATATACATGTTACACAATTAGAAATATATTTTTCAATTTTGGATTGAAGTTGTGGTATAAAATATTTATTTTTTATATGTTCTAGAGTTCTTTTAACTGAAATATGTCCTTTGTCGTGAGCATTTTTGATAAAGTGATGCTGCATCTCGTCGGGAATAACAAAGACTTCGGCACCGTCAATAAATTTATATAGTACATTATTTTTAATACAGTAGTTATTATATGGACCATTTTGAAGAAGAGCTTTTATGGAAAGAATGTGTGGGTCCAGCTCTTGAGATTATTTTATCCTATGCACAATAGAATCAGTACACTGATTTGTTAAAACCTGCATTCTACTTAAAGCGCCGACATGGGCCATTTGTGAGCCAGAGCGATGTAAAATGGTGTAATCATAATCTTGTAAATTCAGGGCCCAACGCGCGATTCGTGTGTTTAGATCTTTCTTACTCATAGTTTTTGTAAATGCATTACAATCAGTAATTATTTTGAAAGGCATTCCTAAAATGTACACTTTAAATTTTTTTGAGAGCTTCTATGATTGCTAAAACTTCGAGTTCGCAGCTGGTATATTTTCTCTCCGTTTCGGACGTTTTTCTAGACATGTAATATATAGGATGTAAGGAATTATCATCGGGGGATCTTTGTAATAAAACAGCAGCAAGTCCGTCCATTGATGCATCAGTATGTATTTCAGTTTCACAATTTTGTCGATATATACCTAAGACAGGTTTCTGACAGAGCAAACATTTTAACTCGTCAAAGGAAGCCTTTTGTTTTACATCAAAATTGAAAGGAGTATCTTTACGTAAAAGATCACTAAGTGGCTTAACAATTACATAATAAGCAGGGATAAATTTACGAAAATATCCAGTGAGACCTAAAAAAACGTTTTACTTCTTTAGTTGTTTTTGGTTCGGGGTAATGGACAACTGATTTATTAGAAGGGGAAGGAAAAAGTTTATTATTTTCAATAATATGGTCTAAAAATTCAATTTTCCTATGCAGAACTTGACATTTATCAAAATTTATTTCCAGTCCGTAATCCCTGGACACTTTAAGAACTTTTTGAGTCTATCAATAGCCTCAGATTCATTTTTAGCAAGGATAATTATATCATCCATGTAAGGGAGAACAATTCCTTGAACAACTAAATCACGAAAAACTGTATTGATAAAACGTTGAAACGTTAAAGGGCATGTAGAGAGTCCGAAAGGCATTTTAAGGAACTGAAATTGACCATTTTGTGTTACAAAAGAGGTATATGGGCGACTCTGTTTGTTAACAGGCACATGGAAAAAACCATTACGTAAATCAATGGTACTGAAAACTCTAGTATTCTGAAGTTTATCTAAAATATCATCAAAGAGGGGCAGAGGATAGTGATCCTTAACTAACACACGATTTAATTTTCGAAAATCAATGCAGACTCGTGGACTGCCGTCTTTTTTGTGGACTACTAGGACTTGGCTAGCATAAGCAGATGAACATGGTTCAATAACACCATTTTGTGTCCATTCATCTATTTGTTTATCTACTATATCACGTTCAGTAAAAGGTAACCGTCTTTGAGAATGATAAATTGGTTTAAAGTCCGTCACGATAATGCTAAACTCAATATCCGTCGTTTTAATTTTATTCGGCCTATAACATACGAGTAACGCCTCAACATCACTACGAGTTTGTTTTGGAATTTCAGGGCCAATATCAAATTTAGGAATGTCGTCAGTAATTGCGAAAACAAATGGTTGTGGAGAAGCGTCAGATACTTCGATTTGTGGCTTAGAAAACATAACACTATCAGGGGTGATAGTCAAATTAGCTTGTTTAATTAGATTACAACCAATAATAATATCAAAGTTCATTGAGTGGTTGGGGACAACATTAATTTTAACAGGAAAGTCTTGGTTGTCAATTGAAACAGTTGAGTTGAATGAACCAATTACATGAGTTTTTGAAAGGCCAAAACCAGTTAGTATATTACCACTATTTATTAAAGAAGGGAGCCTAATTGATTCCATACACTTTCTTTCATTAAGGTTACTTGATAACTAAAGATAATATTTTTTTGATAAAATTTTAACTTCTTTACACATAGTAGTTAATGGGGTAATTTCATCAACATTATTAGAAGAAGGGATATTTTTTTGAGGACAAGCATCCGATTTATGTCCAAAATTTTCGCATAATATACACTTTGGACCACAATGTTTATCTGGGCAAAATTTAGAAATATGACCGGATCCGGAACAATTAAAACAAGTTACGTGATTCCTATCTCTAAAATTTTTATTCTCAAATTTTAAATTAGGCTTTGGTGCATTGAATTTTGGTTATCTATCATATCGATATTTATGAAGTGTACTTTCAACATCACGGCGTTGGCTACTAAAGTTTGGATTACGCAACGTATCATAAGAGCGATTTTTGCTTTTATTTTGAAATATTTTGTCATATAAATTCCTAATTTTTCTTTAAATTTCTGAATTGTTGTACATCCATATAATATTAGCTTATTTGAAGGAGAATCGGGGATTCCATTAATACAATATTCCATAATTGAAGTTTCGTCGAGAAACCCTTGACCTCGATTCGCTAATTCCCGAGTAGCGACTAAATATTGGAAACCGTTTCATTAGGCCACATTTTTCTATTTTGTAATTCCCTATGCAATTGAGCTTGATTTAATTTTTTTCCAAATTCCTGAATAAGTAGTGTTTTTATAAAACTGTAAGAGTTTATACCTCGCTGAGATTGAATAAATAATTTTGCTGTTCCTGTCAAAAGCCGTTTTACAAAAATAAATTTTTGTTGTTCGGTTATTGGGCAAAACGTTAAATTTTCCTCCACATCAGAAAAAAAATGCTCAATTGAGTGTGAGTCATCTGCACTGAAAGAACGAAGAGTTAGAAGTAAATCTCTAACAAAAAGCCACGATAAATCGTTTTTCGAAATAGAGGGAACAGCTGACTCATTAATTTGGCTAAAGGCGTCAGCCGATTTCATGTCTGTAGAAAGTGGGGGGAAAGCAAAGGAATTTTCTGCATCCCGTGAGGGGCATTCTTCTACACCTCGTGTATTTAATTTATTATGAAAAGCGGATAAATCAGCTAGTGAAAGCAAAATATTATTACAAAGTTCTTCGGCAGTTCTATTTGTTTCTAGTTGTAAAAAATTAGCTAAACAGATTAAATCGGGTAGGTTTAATTTTTTTAAAATAACGGCGGAGTAGTCTTCAATATCAAAATCTGGTGCGAAACCCGTAAATTTTCGCAATTGTTCTCTAGAGGTCCTACTGAATGGGTTATCGTTAAAAATAACAGAATACAATAATTTTACATTTTGAGTATTGCCAAATTTCAAAGCTTGCGCAATAACTGGGATATCATTCAGTGTTAAGTAAGACATAATAAATCACTTAAATTGAGCCAAAATACGTAAAATATACAAATATTTGCAGATCACTTAAAATGATATATGAGTAAAATATTTCAACCTAGAAAAAAAATTAATACGCTATGAAAGGATTAAAGTCCAGAATAAAATGTCACTAGTAGCAGTTGTACAAGTTTAAAAAATATCGTATCACAGTCACATTAGCAAATTCAAAATATATTTTCACAATCACTGAGAGTTTGTAAAAAACAATGGAAATAAAAACTCACGGTAAACTTGCTTGTTGAATATTACTTTCATAAATGTATAATAGTGTTGAAGAAAATCTTGATGTCGGAAAAATTATCGAATAAATATCTTCACAATCGTGAATTTTCACACAACACTTAAAAATGAATGAAAGCGTCAAATCATGAAAACGCTTTTAAGAATAAATGCACTTGAAATGGGAGAAAACCGTCAAATACACGTTTGTGAAGGTCTCCTAGGACCTTACTTTGAGAACGAGAATAAATAGGAGTCATGTAAGAACCAGTAGCCATTTTTATAAACAACTTTCTTTATTTGGTTATCTTATCCAAATAGAATCAAAGACTTATTGACAAATTTATCTAACTAGTATTATGAGGTTTTAAAGGTAATATCCTTTAAATTAACTTAATTAATTAATGATCCAATTAATTAATTTATTAAATAACGATCACGCAGAGATTACCACGATAAGAGATCCCAGAATTATATTTAATAATGTTCTCATTGAACATTTAACTTTAATCTCACTCCTAAAACTTTAATGAGACTTTAATTATAAATCTATAATTACCAACGGAATCTCAACTCTTCTTGAGATTAAATTATCTCCAACAAGAAATCTTCAATTCAAATTCACTATAACTTTATGCTTCAATATCTATCTCCTACTGCTCTAACTTTACTATTTCGTTTGACTTAAATACTTTATCTAATCTGCATAACAAGGAATCCTGTCCGCTTTTTGGAGTTGATTGGAAATAGGTAGGGGGAATTAAATTTCCCTAAAAAGGTCGACTCAGAAGGTTAGTGATAAAGTTCCGTATAGATTTGTCACACGTTGAAAAACACTTTGAAGAATAAATGCACTTGAAATTGAAGAAAATCGTCAAACACACATTGAAGAACACATTGAATAGATTCACTTCTCTTGCATCGTCATCGTCCTTTTGCTTCGGTTTTCTAGGGGATTTTAAGTTAAGGGAAAGGCCGAGCCCCCATATAGAGAGTGAGAACGGCCAGATTGAGTTAAATATACATTTATATTAAGGGGAATTATTTACAAAGGAGGGCTAAAAGTTAGTAAAAAGTAATCGAAACATCATTAGATCGTTGGATTCCACGAGGCGTTTCGTTCCTGCGCCCTCGTCATCGTCTCCTCGCCGTCGTCTCTCTCAGTCGTCTCCCGCGCAATCGTTCTATTCGAGTCTAGTTTACTCGTTATCCTCGAACCACCTTGTCAGATAGGTGGCGCTCTCTTGGCATTACATCATTGAGGAATATAGGAGGGACACAATATGTGCACATCCATTCCTACATATATATATATATATGTGTGGATGTCAGCTACTCGCAGACCACTTCCGAAGCCATGCATGAACTGAAGTGACTCGAGGCAGTCAGCCGAGATTGCGAGACAGTCCTCTTCCCGCCGACATAAGCACAAGATGAAAAACCTCTAACACGCGTGATGTTTTAAATCTAACTATGTAAAGGCAGATAGCCTTATTCTCTTTTTTTACCTGTGTGTCCGCCCTATATAATGTCCTTTATTTTCTATATTAAAGTAATTAACTTAAGAAGTCTCCTTTTTTTGAAGTGTTTAAATAACGGACACACTCACATGAGGGCTCGGCCAACGACTAATTTTTTAAAAATTAAAACGAAACCCCCTAGACAACATCATTCTGCCATCAGTTCCTGATATACGAGTATCCTAAGCCGTTATTAATGAGATGACTTTCGCTTTTAAAGTGGAATCATTTACTTCAGAAACTACTCAAAATTGTAAGTAGCCATTTCGATGTTCAAAAAATGAAATTAAGATTGCTTCAACAAAAAGTATGACCCATGAGATAAAATTGGAGAATTATCTTCTAATTTGAAAAAGAAATTTATTTGATGTAAAAAAAAAATTCTTTCTGATGAATAACGCCGAAAACGAAACTGTCGATGTTTTTATAGCGATAATTTATTCTTTTGATGGTATTTGATGCAGCATTTTAATTGATGTCGAATTTGATTCTCCTATTGTCTCATGCCAACATTTGATGAAAAACTAAATTGAAGCATATTGAAGTATTCTTTTGAAATGACAATTGTGATTGGTCATTTGAAGTAACTTTTGAAGATAATAAAATATTTGAAACTTGAAGCTATAAATTTTGATGTTGACAACAAATTTTGTAGATAATCAGGAATTTTAATTGAAATCGAAACTTTGCTTATATTTTTTAGAGTATATTTGATAATATAACATTATTATTTTGATGATTTAAATTAGTTTTGTATTTGAAGTTGTGATTTTTTTATTTTGAAGAATATTTAAAATTTTGGTGGAAACGAAAGTTGAAAGATTTTGAGTTTATATTTCTAGAATAGAACATTATTTTTTAAAGATAAGAACTTGATATTTTTGAAATGAAATGCTTAAATTAATTACATGGTGTGTGAAATAGAACTGAGTATCTTTTTCAGATATAAAACTTGTGTTGACTATACTATATAATATTGATATTGCATATGATACTATTTTGCATTTAAATTTTTGATGGTTATGAGTTATCATTTTATATTTTAAAACTTGAATTGATGAATATATAAGTATTTTATCATATTTTCAAATCATAGAATTCGTTTGGGTAATATAAGATTTGTATATTTGTGTGTTTTATTTGAATAATTATCAGTACGAGTACCCTAAATGATTATCCAAAGATTTCTCAATCATTAAAATCTAGTAGCACAAATAATATTAAAATTCTACATCGTTTAGTTTTTGGTGAGAATGGCGATAGAAAAAATCGTTCTAGATTACGAGAATTTTCCGGATTTCCCACTGATTTTAATGTTGAAGAAACAAAAACTAAAATTATTAAAGAATTCACTCTTAAGGAATTAATTGCCGTTTGTAATTTATTGCATCTAGAATTTACCACTAAATTAGAATCTTGCTGTGACATAATTTTAACGCATTCATGTGATCTCACTTTTTTTAAATCTACTGTTCTCAACTCTGGAAGCGAAAGCGACCTTGAACTCAACGAAAAATCTCCGCCCGAAAACCGTCATTCGCAGCCAATTACGTCTGACTCAGCAAGTAACGATTTACGTTCCGAAAACATGAAATCTCTTGATTTAAATGATTCAGCTCAAAATTTATTGCCGTTGTTTGATAAGCAGAATACTTGTAACTCTTTCCTATCTTTTAATTTACGAGATCTAGTCGAACTAGTTAAACCTTTCACTTCTCGAGACAGTTATTCAATTGAAACTTTCATTTCTGATATAGAAGATATATTTCGATTATATCAGATCGCAAATCCTATTCATCAAATAATTTTCGTAAAGAAATGTTTAAAGGGTCCAGCCGAAAATTTAATCCGATCAATTCGTGGAATCACAAATTGGTCACAAATGAAAGAACATTTATTAAACAAATTTTCTGATTGAATCAATAGTGCACAATTACACAATATGATGCAAGCTAGACGTTTGAAACCAACCGAAACGTTGCAGGAATATTTCTTAACAATGCGAGATTTAGCTCACAAGGGTGCGGTTGATGATTCTTCTCTGATTGATTATATTATTGATGGTATCCCTGATTCTTCTAACAATAAAATAATTTTGTACGGTTCTAAAACACTTGGTGAATTCAAGGATAAATTAAAAATTTACGAAACACTTTTAAACTCAAAACATAGTAAGCAATTTCCAGATAAACGATTTCGAGATTATGAAAATTCAACATCTAATCAGCATAGAATTGAACACAAGCGCTTTACAAACCAACAACCAATTTGTTACCTCTGTGGATTGAAAGACCATAAAAGTACCCTATGTCTGAATAAAGAACGCGGAAAAAATGTTATGGATGTAAAAACTTTGGTCATGTCCAGGCCGAATGCCCCAAGAATTCTGGAAAGATTACACCGATAACCAATCACAAAATCAATACGCAAGGGGATAGAACTGTAAATTCCATTTCGATATTAACACCACCGAAAAATCTCATGCACGTTGAAATAACCATTTCAAAAATTCCTATTACAGCACTTTGTGACACTGGTTCACAAGCCACCATAATTAATGAGAAAACATATCAAAAACTTGGTTACCCTACATTGAACCCATCACAATGTACATTTTCAGGAATAGGCCGAGACAGAGTCGAAAGCAAAGGTTATTTTAAAAATTTCATAACAATTCAGAACACTGCATTACCCGCAAAAATTCATGTCGTTAATGATGAAACGATCCCTTTAGATGCAATTTTAGGGATTGATTTCTTACAACAAACTAAATTCACGTTTGGACGTGATGGAATTCGTATATTCCGAGATGTTGATGAATGCAAAAATGATGATGTTTTGGTAAACCTTGCCAACCTTTTTGATGAACAACAATGTAAACTTGATCTTCCACATATATCGAACTCTAAAATTCGTAATGATGTTGAACAACTTGTAAGCTCTTACAAACCTAAAAAAATTTACGATACTGATCTTAAAATGACAATTTTATTGAGTGATGATATCCCAGTTAGCCAACGTTCTCGTCGACTTCCTTTCGTAGAGCAAAAAATTGTAGAAAACCAAATTCAGGAATGGTTAAACGCTAACATTATAAAACCTAGCTGTTCTGATTACGCAGCACCAATCGTTTTATGCAAAAAGAAAAACGGAGAACACAGACTTTGTGTAGATTATCGCAATTTGAATAGAAAAATGATTAAAGATAAATTTCCCTTGCCATTGATAGAAGAAGTGTTAGATAAACTCGAAAACTCTAAAGTCTACACTTCACTCGACCTCAAAAATGGATTCGTTCATGTACCCATGGATCCTAACAGTACAAAATACACCTCGTTTGTGACGCATGAAGGACAATACGAATTTTTACGTGTTCCTTTTAAATTGTCAAACAGTCCAAGTGTATTCCAACGATTTATTTACACTGTCTTCCGAAAACTCATACGTGACAACATTCTAATTGTGTATATGGATGATCTGCTCATTCCATCACAAAATGAAGCAGAAGGTTTAAATAAATTACGACTAGTTCTCCAAACAGCTGCAGACTTCGGTCTTGAGTTAAACTTAAAGGAATGTAATTTCTTACAACGCAAAATAGAATTTCTTGGATACATAATCGAAAACGGAACAATAAAACCTTCACCATCTAAGACACAAGCTGTCCAAAACTTTCCACAACCTCAAACCCCGAGACAACTTCAAAGTTTTATAGGATTAACAAGTTATTTCCGGAAGTTTATTCCAAATTACGCTCGAATTGCAAGATCTTTAAGTGATCTTCTTCGTGATAATGTTAAATTTAAATTTGGCCCTACAGAAATAGCATCTTTTCAAGAATTGAAAAACATTCTTTCAGAGAACCCAGTTCTCCATGTTTTTTAACAAGGTTACCCTTTAGAACTCCACACAGATGCAAAGAGAGATAGTACTCCATGCACACGCACAAGACCATTTTGCTTCTAACAAAACTGAATCTATTGTTTCACAAGAATTTTACATTCCCAGACTCACGAAAATTGTTCAGGATGTAATTACAAACTGCGTCCCATGCATGTTATCTTCACGTAAAACTGATAAAATGAAGAAGAATGGTGTACACATTGAGAAGCTACCATCACCAAAGCTCTTTGTTATTTTGTATTTTCTTTTTTCTGCTGTATTTTTTTATTATTTCAGTTCACTTGTTCCCCCAGCGCCGAGGACGGCGTGGTCATCAGGATGCCCGTGTGGATGTCAGCTACTCGCAGACCACTTCCGAAGCCATGCATGAACTGAAGTGACTCGAGGCAGTCAGCCGAGATAGCGAGAAAGTCCTCTTCCCGCCGCCATAATCACAAGATGAAAAACCTCTAACACGCGTGATGTTTTAAATCTAACTATGTAAAGGCAGATAGCCTTATTCTCTTTTTTACCTGTGTGTCCACCATATAATGTCCTTTATTTTCTATATTAAAGTAATTAACTCAAGAAGTCTCCTTTTTTTGAAGTGTTTAAATAACGGACACACTCACATATATATGATACTTTACCAAAAACCTGCCTATGTGAGATTTACTTAACTACTTATGGAACAACTATACAAACAATTTCTGACTTACACTGGATTCGTTGCTCGCTATACAATGCTCAGGGTGAGCTACCCTGAAATGTAAACCTCTTTAAGTCTTATGAAGAAACAAACATCTACTTTATAAACAAATTCATTCATATTTTACAAAACATTTTTATATACATCAATTAAAGCATCTGGCTTCTTACCATTCCCATTCCATACATGCTGCGCTTGTTAGTATTAAATGTTAGCTCTACCTAACTACGCCGCGTGCCAAGCCACCAGATGTGAGAAAAAATAATATACACATACATATACATACAATTTCAAACTTTTTTAATAAACCACAAATAACCAAAGGAATTGTCGCATCCTAGCGAAGTCATGCGTAGAAGTAAACAAATGCATCCTTACAAATGTTTTCTCCATATTTAAAAAAATGAAGACAAAAGCTGATTTTTCTCATCAAGAAAAAACACACTCATTGTAGTGTCCACTTTTGGTTGGCTTCTTAAATTAAAAATCTACCCGTGAGTTGCTTCATTGCAATAATTCTTCCGACCACTTGTTTGAAAGGAGAAAAAAAAGAAACGATACAACCTGATTTTTTTTCTTTGTCCTCTATTCGCTCCTATCCACCGGATCTCCGTCTAAGGTTTCTATGTTGAGGCTCCTTCTCCTGATGTTGTTCTGCGGGATACTGTCGATTCCATTGCTCCTCCGCTCCTCTGGTATTCCTTCAGGCAGTTTTACTCGGCTACGTAGGTAGTAAGGACAAGGTCTCACTGCTGTCGCCTGTTTAGACCGGACTGGTCTCCTCTCAGCTGCCCTGTTGGTTCCGATTGTATTTGTCCTTGTCATATTGTCCACTCGTTTCTTGCCTGCTCCCTTCTGTATGTGGCTTGCCCTTCCTGGTATCTATTTGATGTGAGGGACCTTCAATGGACTGTGATCCCTGGGAAGGGTTATTATGTCTTCTATATTTATATTTTCGAGATGATATCAAGGACGGAATTGTTCTTTTATCCCCTGTGTTGGTTCAGGGGTTGGTCTTTTCTGGTCCCTATGTTCGGACCTCTGCAGAGATCTTTTCCTGCATATTTTGGACCGCTTTTTATCCGTCCTGTCCACTGACCAATTGACCCTTCTTTGCGTTTCAATCTCGGATCCTCCCATCCGGCATTTCCCTTATTTGATTTACGACCCTTACTCTCCTCACTCGAGGTTTTCCTACATCTTTTGGATTTTCCTGGTTGTGATCTAATTGACCCATTACTAGACCTCTGTCCATCATATAGTGTCTCAACATTACTATCCGAACTAATCATGTCGGAATGTCTTGGATGGTGTGCACTCGCACCTGGTCGATATTAACTGTGACCCTTTTACCTTTCTTCCAAATGTTTAAATTGTTATTCCGAACCTCCAACACTCTATATGGCCCTTCAAACTTAGGCATAAACTTTCCAACCACTCTCCTACCCGCAGCACTCATAAAATGAGTTTGTACCAACACCAAATCATTGACTTTGATGTTAGCTTCTCTCCTTTTCCGATTATAATATTTTCCCCAAGTTTTATGTGGCAAGTGGCATGTAACTTACGGAGTTCCTGTCCCAAAATTGGGACGTACCTCCTCATCAGAATCTATAAAATTAGGGCCGAAATAATGAGAGTGACATAAGGAATAGAGAAAATGAATTAATTTAGATGGGCAGGACATACTGCTGAAAAACAGCAGCGGACGAAGTCCGCTCATTCCGCATATTCTGCCTTGTCTCAACGAATAATCTCTCAATGTTTCTTCCCACATATTCAGCACCCTCTGTGACATTTATTAATTTACTAAAAGGTGTTATAATCTTTATACCTAAGAATAACTCAGCCGGAATTTTATTTGTCGTCTCATTAACTGATGTGCGCAGCGCGAAAGCGAACTCATGAAGAAATCGGTCCCAGTCTTCGTGATTTTCTTCTACAAAACAAGCTATCATCTGCACTAAAGTGCGATTAACTCTTTCCATTAAATTTGCCTGCGGCCGATTTGTTACCGTTTTAATATGTTTTATGTCCAACCTGTGACTTAGGTGTTCAAATACCTCGGATATAAATTGGGGGCCATTATCACTAATCAAAGAAATCGGAGCTCCATATAAGGTGAAATATAAATTTTAAAAAGGGCGTTAGCTATGGCCTGGGCCGAAGCTTTTCGTAAAGAGTAAGCTCACTCCACTTAGTGAAGTGGTCAGTTATTACCAATAGAAATCTATATCTTTCGGTTCGGGATGCGGGGTAAAGGCCTAATAAGTCTAATGATACGATTTCATTGGGGGTAATTCGATACTATCGGAATTAATCGACCATCTGGTAGCACGTTTTTGTAATTAAATTTTTGACACCGGTCACAGGTTGATAATATTCAAATATATATTTCCTCATAAATGGAAAATAACGTGTGTCACGCAATTCTAAATAGCCTAAATGGCCTGCTGATGCAGATAATGAAATTTTTGTATTGTTGCTTCGCAAAAAGATCTAGGAATTCACACTCTTAGTTCTCCAAGAGTTGTAGAATATTTCGCGTAAAAGAGTAGACCATCAATTAATTTAAAATCCTGGGAGCAATTCTCGCATACAGTTGCATTAACGGAACCGTCGTCTGGATTTTCTAAATAACGATAGATGTGTCCTAACTCAGGATCTTCCCTTTGCTCTTGAATGAGTTGTTATCTGGAGTTTAAGGCTAAGGCTCGGGGATCCATCCATTTTGCCTACTGGATTCCTAGACAATACGTCCGCGACAACGTTTTGGACACCAGGTCAATGTTCCCATTCAATGTTGAACTCGGATAACTTGAGTGCCCATCTAATCATCCGACTAGATAAGTTTTCCCCATTCGTTAGCTTTGTTAATGCCGCGTGATCTGTGATTACCTTCACCGGTAGTGATCCAAAATAAGTTTTAAACTTATTTAATGCCCATATCACCGACAAACACTCTAGGTCTGTAACTGTATAGCTTCTTTCGGCCTTGTTCAGGGTTCTAGACGCGAATGCAATAGGTCTGTGATTTTGATTCAGCACAGCACCAATTCCGACCCCACTAGCATCCGTAAATAAGTTAAACTGTTCTTTAAAATTCGGGAACTGCAAAACTGGTGCCTCTGTTAATGCTCGTGTTACTTTATTAAAAGCATCCTCTGCTTCCGTCAACCAATTAAATTTAGCCCCCTTTTTCTTTAACCGATATAATGGTTCACATATATCTGCATAGTGGGGTATAAACTTCTGATACCACCCCGCCATCCCTAAAAACTTCGACACTTCCCTATTATTTTTAGGAGGTTTCATTTCTGCGATTGCCTTGACTTCACTAATGTCGGTTTCAATCCCTTCCTTACTAATTATGAGACCTAAATACTTCAATTTGTCACGTGCGAAGTGACATTTTTCTTTGTTTAGAGTTAGCCCTGCGTCTCTCAACAATGTAAATACCTGATTCAAATGATCTAAATGCTCATCAAACGATGGAGATGTGATAATAACATCATTCACACACACACATATGAACTGACACGAAACGCCCAATAACAGGTTTTAATATAATATCAATGTTCTTTTGGAAATTTGGCGTCGCCCCTGATAGGCCGAAAGGCATTCTGAGGAATGCAAATGTGCCACTGTGAGTTATAAACGCGGTTTTCTCGATATCTTTCGGACTAATCACCAATTGAAAAAAGCCCGATTTAAAATCTAATGTCGACATGATACCGGTATGCGGTATATTTGTGATCAGATCATCAATTACCGGTAATGGATATCGCGAGTATTTAGTGATGGCGTTAAGTTTGCGATAGTCAATCGCGAATCGATACGCCTTTGGAGAATCTGGAGGAAGGTCATTATTTTTGCGCGTTTAAACCGCCGGTGACGCGTATGGGGATTGAATAGGACGGATTGCACCCTCTTGTAACATTTTCTCAATGTGATAGTCAACTATTCCTTGTGTGCCTTTGTCATATCGGTAGGGTCTTGACACTACCGGTCCCTTGTCCCCAGTATCGGTTTCATGGTATAAAACATGTATTAACCCCGGCTGGTCAGAAAATAGCCCTTTAAAACCATTAAATAAATCCTTTAATTTCTGATTTGCCTTTTCTCAATGCCTAAAATTCATTGGTACTGCATATTGTTAAGAATGTGAAATTCCCAGTTTTTCTGGAATTCTCGGATCCGAATTTGTAATTCGACCCGACCTAAGTGACAACACGGGGCTCCTTGGGCCGTCATTACTCTATCTTTCGTCTTTTGACGCGGTCGATACGAAAAATATTTACGATAGACCTCCTCTGATATAAAAGAATTCTTCGCTCCCGTGTCCCAAAGGGCTGTAATTAATGTTTCATTTAAAAGAATGGGGACATAAGGTAAATCTACTGGAGTCATTCGTACTGAGGATATCCTAATAGTTCGATGTTCCGTATCTGGAGGATTTTCTGTACATCGCGATCGATCACCCCCATATGCGCATCGATCGCTTAAAAGTTTAAATATCTGTTTTGATCATTCTGACTCCTGAAAGAACTGTTCCTCGAACCACCTTGTCGACCGCCTTGATTGTGGAATCTATTATCAGACTGACCACCTCGGCGTCGACGATCGAGTCTCCGATTATCCGCAACACCTTGATCTTCAAATCTATTGAATTCCCTCCTCTGTCTGCTATTGTCCGAGTATTTGTTGTTACCTCTCGCCTCCCTCCAATTTTCCTGCCGATTCCTGTTAGGGAAACGATTGTTCTCGCTTGGGTTTGAATCTCGGAATTCCCAACTCGAACCTCTGATGTTTCTATTTAGAAACCTTTCCTCGTACTTATCAATTATTTGTAGAAGGTTAGATGTGGTTTGCGGATGCCTAACCTCTACATGATCTAAAATCTGAGGTTCTAACCTAGTAATAACATGATCTATCAATTTTTCCTCCGTCATTTCGAGTTTTAAAATTTTGTGGATCTTTAACAAGTCATACACAAAATCAGATGGTTTTTGATTATGCTTTTGAGATGATTCAAAAAAAACGAGTTTCTAGTTCCGACCTATTCATAAAGACGGGGAATTGCTCTGTCAAACCTTGCTTTAAGTGCGCGTAATCCGTCGCCTTATCTTCTACAACCCTCTAACCTAGAACCTCAAACCAATCTAGTGCCCATCCTGTGAGATGACCTTTTAAATATAAACAAGCCAGTTGTGTGGGTATCATAATATGTTAAGCTATTATCAATACTTTCCAAGAACTCTGCTACGTTCTCCACCCCCGAAAAATACTGCTCAGGGATGATTCTAAAATTAGATCCGACTCTAAACTCGGGATTTACTCGTTGGGCGCCACTGTGGAGACCCCCCTGGATCTCACCCTGGACACCAAGATTAATTTGAGGCAAAGAACCACCAAGAGCCATTTTGTATAATAATAATAATTGTTCATTATCTCAAGTCTAAAAAAAACTATGTTAAGTCAAATAAAGGGATTTACCTTTTATATTAAATTAAATTACGAATTATGCAACTAATTAATAATTACGCTCAAGATCAAGTAAGGTCTACCGAAACAGAAGGTCCGAGAAATACACGTACTCGAATTATTAACTTTCATCAACTTTAACTAATTTGTGACTAAACTAACGCTTATTTTAGGCGTACATAAATTATATTTACCGCTGGTTATATAAGGTTTCTATTTCTTCAGTAAAATAGAAGCACGATGTCTTCACTATCTTAATATCCTAGAATCCTGTAAGATTGAGATTACTGTTGCTGGCTCCATAGCCTTCCTCATCATCACTGCTAGCTTACAACGCTCGACTTAAATACCTTATCTACTTTGCATATCCCGTTTTCTTCTTGGAGTTGATCGGAAATATACGCGAATTTATATTCCCCAAAAAGACGCTTAAGAAGATTAGTGCAAAGGTTCCGTACAGATTCGTCACAACTTTTTGTTCTAACTCAGCAACTGCCATTCTGCTAAAATTTTTGTGTTTTCTTGTAGGCAATTTTGGTATTTCTTCTTTAATTTCATCCTCATGAAAGTCAATTCGCTCTTTGCTAAGGATAACGGGAATAATATCATTTCTATCCTTTATCTAATCAACTGATATTTCTTCCTTTTTTTTTCTCCACAACAACAGATTGTGCTACGGCATATTGATCCACACTACGCGTCTGAACTTGTTCACCTTTAAACACAAGAACCTTCTAGATTGCCTGGGTTATCTTCATCTGACAATTTTTCTTCCTCTTCATTTAACAATTGATTCTGTTCATTCATTCTTTTGCATCTTTCTTCTGGTAAACACTTCTGTTCTTCTTTCATGCTCGTATTACGTTCCTCTTGAGCATGCCGCATCTGGTCTTCCACAAACCATCTTTCTTTCTTCAATCTCATTTCTTCTTCCATCTTCCCCCTTCCTCCACTGCTTTGGCTTCCTCATCAGCCTTCAGTCTATCCTCCACTTCAACCTTGAGTCTGGTCTCACTGCTAAGGTTGGATCTCACTTCGTTTCCAATTTTGCCTCTATCTGTAGAAACTTCTTTGTCTAGGCATGCTCTTGTGAAATGACCTTCTCCTTCCAATTCGATTAGTTTTTTCTGGGATTCGAACTCCATTTTGACATCCCTCATTCTCTGCTCGAAATAGGCTCATCTCTTCCTTTCCATTACTTCCATCCCTTCTTTTCGTTTCCTCTCAGTGAATTCCATCTCTTCTTTTCTTTTTCTCTCAGCCAATTCAGTCTCTTCTTTTCTTTTTCTCTCAGCCAATTCCCTCTCTTTCCTTTTCCTCTCAGCCAATTCCCTCTCTTCTTTCTTTTTCCTCTCATCCCATTCTATTTCTTCTTTCTTCTCGTGTTCCTCTATAATAGTGTTTAAAAATTCTCTACAAAACTCCTCGTCGAAGCATTTACTATTCAAGATAGCATCTCTCAACTCAAACACTCTCATCCCAAGGACATCTTCAACCCCCATTGCCGTAGCCATGTATTGCAGGTCTACTTTTGATCCCTTTCCTAAAAATGCCATCTCGCTCTACAGTTATCCAAAATCAATCAAATAACACTCTAATTTCAAAACACAACAGTATGCTTAATTAATCAAGGTGGGTCTTATTTTTAAAAATAAATGTTTTGTATTTCTTTAGTATAAAATTTGCAAATTTATACCTTTGATGCTAAATTTTGCACATATGATAGACCAAAATTAAATTAAACTAAATATTATTACTACAATAATAAAGATTTCTACAGCATAAAATAATATCTCAATTTTTCGAAATTTGTAATTCTAAAAGATTTTCATAATTCATAACAATTAAAAAAATGTATATATTCATATCACTTTCCCACAATAAGTCCAAATAAAAATAAAAGAAAACCAGCCTTTTAGGCAAAATAAAAAATGATCAGTAATCTAAAAACATATTTGACATATATGATACTAAGAAAAAATCATATACTCATAAATACAAGTTCTACTTGTCACACATAACATTCTTTAATATTATTCAAAAGAAGAATAGTAAGTTATTACACTTTACTCTAATAAAATAAAAAAAAAATGCGCAACACAGTTGTGAAGACAGTTTTGCTTATGACCTTGAACAAACACTCACTTTTATTTATTTTTCTTCGTACTCAGCAATGGTTCAAATCGTATTTTCATAAATGAGTCATTTGCCTACAGAAAAGGAAATGAATATATTATATATTCTCTTTAAAAAAAACCCCAAATATTATGCAATTGATTGAAATAATCAAAACACCTTTGATCAAATAATGTAAATTTCACATAAAAAACCCCCAATATATATATCCTTTACTTAGATATTCTGATTTGATATTCACAGATATTCACATTTCATTAATTTCAGCAACATTTTAATACCATAAATCATCCATCAATTTGAGGTATGAATTAAAAACATACTTTCTTTTCTTTCCTAGTCATTGATACTTAAAACTCAACAAAATTTTATACTTTTCGCAACAATTATATAAACTAATGTTCAATTAAAAATATAGTTGCATTCTAGTACTTTATAAAGTTTCAGATTTGACACAAACAAGACCTGAACTGATGTTCAATAGAAATAGAAATAATATGTACCAACATTTAATAACGTTTCGGGTGAAACCCACTAATAATTTGAATTGCAGTTCAATAAAATTATAAATCTAGTCTATCCTAATGTTTCTGATGAAACACAAATATCTTTTCAAACTCTTGGAATAGATGATACTATTAATTAGAAAAAGGTTTCCTCTGACGGAAAACTAAAATATTTCGCGCGGTGATCATTTAATGATTCTAATGACTCACCCGATTAATATTTGTTATTTTAGACATTCTACAATGAATCATGCTGTAAACATATCATCTATTCCAAATAAACTACAGCTATTGATAATGCACTCTTTACATTACAATACGAACAATAATAACTTTAATTTGTAAGTGTGGACTCTTCTCTCTTTTACCTGGAACTTCGATGAAATCTTTATATTCTACCGAATGCGCCAATTAAGAATCGTAGGTTCTTTCTCTTCAAATGAAAAGGTCATCAGTAATCCAGGTACAATAAAGTCACTACCGCTTTAATGGCTAAAGAGTTTTATTCTAAAGACAGCCACCTACAACACAAAAAGAAAACTAACTACGATACATTTAATTTTAAGTTGTTAACGCCATTTTGTTTCTATCCTTTCCAACATAATCACTATTCCGCTCATTCTGACATGTTCTCTCGCTCCGCCATCTTGTTGACTTTTTCCAACTTGTTCACTTTCTTCCTCCCCTCCGTCTTTCGTCTTCTCTCGATGGCCGCGCCACCTATAAAGATTTTTAAACTTCCGGGCGAATCTTACAAATATGATGTGAGATACAAAATGCAAAACACATTCACAACAACAACCAAAAAACTAGTTGATTTTTGAACTATTAGAATGAATTTAAAAGTAAAAAAAAATAAAGCTGTAAAAGTAAGCTGAAAACAGATAAACATGATTCAGCGTTAACCTCTTAATTCGTTAACTTTAAGTACGATTGCTATGACAGCAAATGTCGGAGAAGACACCACATTTAGAGGTAGTGAGTACCAATTTCTAATCCTGTGACGACAACACTGATAATTTCTTTTCTAGAATTGTTTACATTAATGTAGACTACGTGGTTTCCCGACAAGAATGATTTCTTCGTATCAAGTTGCTTTGATGAATACCCTTTGCTGGCAAAATAAACACAAATTTCATTAAATCAAAGAGAAAAACAAACAAAATTTTGTTCAAATTTGGTATAAGAATGTCAAAAAATGTTTTGATGTTGTATCAAAATTATTTTGGTATTTCCAACAAAAAATCCATTCAAAATTTTAAAAAAATCAAATTATCATAGAAATTTTTGTTAATTCTAACAAATATTTTTTGTAGATGCAAAACAATATATATCTTTATATATAAAAATCTTTTGTGCGTGCAATTGTCACTAAACTCCCCCTAAACGGCTGGACCGATTTAGATGAAATTTTTTGTGTGGATTCAAGTAAATTTGAGAATGGTTTAGATTCACAATTCGATCCGATATCGCAATTAGTTAAAAAGATATTAATTAAAAACATTCAAAAAATAAAACTCAACATTCACCTGCATTGTTGTAACAACGCTATTGTTATAAACAAATAATATAAAAAAATTTTTTTTAATCAATTCCTAATTAGATCAACCAAGAAAAAAATTATTTTAGCTACTTTTTATTAAATAGTTGCAATTAATAGAAATATGTATATACATATGACAGAATCACAACATTAATTGGTAATTAATTTTTATTAATTATCATTAAAGTATCGTATTGTCATCCAAAACGATGGTGTATATAAAATTTCCTTTTAACTGAATGCTTTAACACGTGAGAAAAAAACTTTTTCAAATTTTGACATATGTTGCCAAAAGGGTAGCTAAGTCGCCAACGTGGCTGTATTTGTAATTTTAAAAATAATTAGATTTAATCAATTAATTTTTATTAATTATAATTAAATTATTGTATTGTCATCCAAAATAATCATGTACATTACATTTTAGCTCAATTGAGCGCTTTAAAATGTATTTTATAAACGATTGAAAATTCCACCAAGATAAATAAATAAACAAACAAATAAATAAATTATATATAGAGATCGTGAGCTAATAGTAGGAATTGAAAAAGACGTAAGTTGGCATCGAAAATTGATTTTCAGCCAAACCCAGTCTTTATTGTTACAAAAATGCAGACGATTCACGCTTTTTAGCGTTTTTAATTATTATCTTTTCAGATAATCTTTATATGTATATGTAATTCTTCTGTGCGTGTGTGTGAAACTGAACTCCTCCTAAACTGCTGGACGGATTTTGATGAAACTCTTTGTCTGTTCCAGTGGACTCGAGAATGGTTTAGGTTTAAAATTCGGTTTAGAAATGTTTATTTAATTATTTTTTTATTTATAAATTGTTGATCTTGGAATGTTTTACATTGGATCCGGCAGACTGCGTTACGATCGCAGTATCGAATATTCAAAAATAATTTATTTTGAATTTAAGATGTGTGTACAGGACAACGTCTGTCGGGTCCTCTAGAATATATATATATATATATATAATTTTATAGGTTTGTGAATTACACTTTTCGGATGATGCAATACGCAGATACACCAAAGCTTACAATGAAAAGACTGGAGAGAAGATATGTGTGCCCTTAAAGCGTTTCAGACTACAAAATTTGGCTGTGCCAACTATTTTTATAGATTTCCCCACATATATTTCTAACTCTGAAAATCCCGCTCGAGAATGTCCTGAGCAGAGGCTGCGAAGATTAGAAAATGAACACTTACAACGCTCAATCGAAGCAAGCAGGATTTCCAAGGAAAAATTCGAAAAAAAGAAATCATTTGCGTCGTTTCCAGAATTAGTAGAGTGTTTAAATGCAGAGGAACTTCAGGACATACGGACTGTTGTTTGTAAAAATGACCTAGTAATAATTATGATGCTAGAAAGAATACTATCTCATGTTATTAAAGCATCAGTGATTATAAATAAAGACTTACATTTAACAATTCACATAGGTCAAACAAAGATAGATCAACTTGGTAAGTACAAATTTCCTGTAAAAGTTAATAAAACTATTGTTGTAAATGAAATATTACACGAACTGGCTCTCAGAATAGAAATGAAAAGTTCCCATGATTTTCCTACAGCATTTGGTTTTATTGTTAAACTTTAAGAAAGTATGTTTTCAGATTTAGATGATGATAAAAAAATTGCACTCCATTTCTTAATTGACCAACTCAAGTTTGTAACTAGTAACAAGTTTTCTTTTAGATATTCCTCTGAAATGATGGGTTTCTTTGTATGTTACAATCCATATCACCTCATGCCTATAAATTTTTAAGAAATTCAGGATATCTCAATATTCCCCATCCCAGAACTTTGCGCAAAAGTTGTACATCTTTAAAAACTAACCTCAAACAGAACAGTCAAATGAAAACTTTCTAGCATACATGAAAAAAAGTAAATATCCTTAAATCTGTTGGCAAAACTGTCATACTGATGCTTGATGAAATCCATTTAAAGCTATATTTAAATTTTAAAAGGGGTAATATTCTAGAGATGGCATATAAAAGTGGACAAGCTGCTACTTCAGCATATGTGTTCAGGATTGAAAGTCTTAACAAAATTTTTTTTTAGTTAATGGTAATTTTTCATGCTGTTATTGCAGACAGCAAGCGTTCGTTTATTAATTTGATATACCAATTAAGTTTTAAAACATATTTAACCTAAATTAGTAACATTGACTAACTACTTTTGGGGGAAAAGTACTAAAAATTTAAGGAAAGAAAAGTAACTGACAAACAGCTAAATAAACTGTGTAATCTATTTTTATGTATGTATTTATTTTCCTGTATATATCTATTATTATATAGGTATAATTTATCGACAAATATATTTGAAATTTATTTAATAATATTTTATATTGTATTTGTGTGATACCAATAAAGTGTTACTGTTTTTAAATTTGTATGTCGTTTTTTGTTTTGAAAACTATTTCTAATTTTATTTCCCTCTTTGTAACTATTCTGAAAAAAAATAAGAAAATAAATTTTAAAGCTAAGAAATAAGCATAGTTTTGTAAAAAAAATACCGTTTCGAATACAAAAGGTTCTTACAATTTGTTACAATGTAATAAATGTGTTTATAAATGCTCATCGCAATGCGTTCGTAGAAAATACATCGATAATCATATACTTGCAATTATTATTTAAATAGGTGAACTAATATTGACTCTTATGTATTATGTACATGAAACACAATTTAATGATTAATTTACTAATTTGTTAAATTTCCTGTAATTATATTTGTTTTAATAACAAAAAGTATTTTTAAAAAATGTATCAGAGAAGCTCCGTAGAGGATGGACGATCTCTGCCTACTAGTAGTGACGTCACAAACCAGTCGCCAGGCCTTGTATCATCTAGGACAGGGGTGCCCAACCTAAATCGGTTGGTGGGGCACGTAAAAATTTACTAAACTGAGGTGGGCCGCACATATCAAAATAAAAAATATTATTCAAATCATTTTACTATCGTACAGCATTCAAAATATGATATAATCAACATTCAATTATTGATATGATCAAAAACACCAAGTTTACCTTTAACTGGATCACAATCACAACAAAGTTGAGAGTCGACCGATTGCACTTGTTGGTGGAAGAATATCTCTTAACCTACAAGGTTCTTATGTACAGTAGATTTATCCTGTCATCTGAGGTTACGTAGTATAACAACTATGTGCGTAACATCTTCACATTTTATACTTGTGTTACAGTATGTTTGCATAAAATTGATTTAGATTTTCAAAATTTTTATTTGAAATGCAAAAAAGCAATTAAGTAAAGAAGAACAGCTTTGTAATTATTACACTGTTTGTCAAAAAAAGTTTTTTTTCTGCCCGATTGCCAAATGTTTAGTTTCTTATTGTATGCCATTAATTACTGCACCGTGATTAAATATTTATCATAAAATGAAAAAGTTACATAATTTCAGAAAGTTAAAATATTAAACAATTTTATTCTGCTGCCGTAATTCTCTTACATTTCTACTAGCTGGTCTGACAGTCCCGAGGCAACTCATTAATCCATCATCGGATTCTTTCATTGCCAAATAAAACAAGAAAAAGACTACTAAATTGAACTTAAAAATATAGACATAAATTATTTCTCTGACAAATAGAACTAAATACACTACTCACTCTCAACGAAGTTCTCGTTGAAAGAGGATTTCTTAGAATTCCTACAATTGCTTGGTAGTCAAATGATGGAAAAAAATTATTTGGGTAAAAACTGCACGGGGAGAGGTGGGGGTGGGTCAAAACACGATATTTTCGATTCAACCGTCTGTAGTCCAAATGTCTAAAATAATATAGACAGAAACTTCATTTGGGCCGCAAAAATTCTCCAAATGGGCTACGGGTTTGGCATGCTTGATCTAGGAGGTATTGGCTGTGGTCCTACCCCTGTCCCGTGCAGCGCAAGAGCTCAAAACCGTCTTGAGACAGGAGTGGGACAATATCCCCCAAGGACTCCTCAATAGATTATTGAAGATCCTGGAGAACAGATGCAAAATGTGTGAACAGATGCAAAATGTGTGAACAGATGCAAAAACCATTATATTTTTGCATAATTGTCAATATCAATATATATGTCATGTTCAATTTTCACAATAGTTAACTTATTAGCCTTAACGCGGACATAGTCGATCTGAGATAATTTTTGATTGATTTTAACTTAGAGAAGCTTCTCTCGCAACTGGCATTACTGATGGCAGATGTTAAAAAATTCTTAACATTATGACAATGATTGGTAAGCCATCTTTAAGTTTGAACGGAATAATATGTTTAAATGAACCCACAGAGAGCCGGACCTAATGAGTTTTTTTTTCAGCCTGGATCTACTGCAGCTACGAGAGCTTCTAGACGTACGCGCTCAAATTGGAATTCTTTATTAACTAGCTGTACCCTGACAAGCGTTGGTGTGGCTCATTCAGGTTGAAGAGAAAACACATGTTTTCAGTATGTTTAAACATTTGCATTAGAGGTATGATTTTTTTTTATAAAATAATGTATAAATATATTTACATACAATTTTTTTCTTAACTGATATCATTTGTAAATTATAAACCAAACACTTCAAAATATTACAGCTTATTTTTGTCCTTATGCTATGAACTTAAATTTATTTACATTGTCTTCATAGTGGAGACTTCAAGTTTGAAGATTAATTTTAAATGGCTCCACTCTGGATTCCTTGATGGCAATGGGTTAGTTTTACAGAGCTTATGGATATTTCTGTTAAATCAGAGGTATGTTCACAATTGCACATTTCTACAAACTGTCATTTTGAAGCATGAATTGTATTTCCTGATGTTACATAGGAAATGTTTTGATTCTGCAGTATATCTGGCAGGCAACGTTTTTAATGGCTCTGGTGGTTCTCCAAGTACAGGCAGTTTAATTTCTTCAGCGGTACAAAACATTCCTTTTGTTTCTCCCTTAAATTTCAGAGCATTGCAATAAGGATACACTTTATTCATTGTGCTGATGAGAACATGCTAGCTCAACCTATAATCTTCCACTGGGTTATAACGGAATGCAAGGTGACTGTTTTTGTGTAATTGCTCACCACAAAGTCATGTTTGAGATAGATGTGCTGTTTCTGGTTTGACATCATTCAGCCTATTGTATTCCTTTTGCTGAAAACAGAGCAGATCTGATGTTGCAAAACACTAATACTGTACTCGCAAATGTGCATCCTCAAGTCTGGCTACATGTTGCTCTGAACAACATTTCAAATATCCAATTATGAAGATAAGGTGAGTTTTACTCTATTTGTTTTGAAAGTTAATGTCTTTGTTGATTTTATAGTGTGTAGAGGGTGGCCCAGTATTTAAATTTTTTATTGGGGAAATTAACTTAAGTTTTTATTTAGAAACAGTTTTAGACAAATACATGATCTGCAGAATGATGTGGCTGGCGAAGCTCTTGTTATCTGTCAAATTCTGCATCATTTCTTCAATTGACTGAATGTTAACTTCTGCTATTGGTGTGCTGGTTCCTATTTCTCTTATGCCCATTTCTCTAGTTCTCATAAAGGAAAATTGAATTACTCCTGAGCTACATAAAAAAGTAATAATCGGCTTTTTCTGAGGAATTTTAGTTTTAGCAAATAAGACAGTATCATGATGTTGGAAACACGATTTTTAAGGCCAACCATCAGTAATTTTGTACTGAATTCGATCACAACTTTGAGTTCTTTGTTGTTTGATTTTGATTTTTACCTCCCATGGAGATTCATTTTAAATGTAGAAATTTTACAAACCACAAACAGAGTGTGCTAGTGTATTTGTAGTTTCAGTTGGAAACAAAAAGGTTGATCTCTTAGGTAGTTTGTGCTGCATTATCTTCACAGAGGAACTCATATTGGAAAATTATCTGAATTTCTGACTCTAATTGTCATGCAAGTAAATATGCAAAAAAGTATTAAAAATTATACTTTGGACTCTAGACGGAGTGGCTTGAAAGATAAGAAGGATGCAACGTTGCAATATATAATAGGCATTCATGTGAAAAAAAAAGTTTAATACCTTATGAGTAATTCAAAAAAATTTAGCTTATTTCATGTTAAATGTTTAAAAATTAGCTTACTTTCATGTATGAGTTCATTTCTCTTTATCATTACAGTGAACTGAAATAGTTTTGTAAAGATTCTCCGATGTTATTAAGAAGAAATTGATAAGAAAAAAGTTTTTTATTATATTAGAAATCCTTTTACAAAGATTTCAAAACTTGCTTAAATCCCCTACCAATTACTAAATAATCAAAAGATTAACATTTGTTAAATACATATTTTTTCACAAAATCTTGAAAGAATGGTTAAAGTGTATGTATAACCTACAAATATCTATATATGTTCAACCTGTCATTTAGAACAGTGATCTCCAAACTTTTCTGACTAATGGCCACCTTTTCTACTCCTCTAAGTTTGAAAAGCCAAGGAACTTAGTTTTCATCATATCAGCATATAGTTTAGCACAATTTTTTGCTTTAGGACTGGCTGACTAGTGAGATATCTTTGGTGTAGGGATGGATTCTGCTCCATACACAATTTTTATAAGGAAATGTTATTGGGGCAGAGATGGCCAGTGTGTGAGCTGTGCATCACATATTGTTTACAATCATGCAAAATATGCCTTGCTGAGTGGAGAAGTTCAGTGCAGAAGGGGCAAACCTATAGAAATGCTGTATTTCCTTGGAGAAAACCAGTTTCTTCCTGATTTATGACTCATGTTTACGTTCTTTCGACAAAAATTTTGTTTTAATCGTTATTGAACAAAGAGATGTTTCTTATATTTTTATTCAATGATGAGTAAGAAAAATTTTTGTTGAAAAATACAGGTTGCCGTACATTAAATCAGAAAAATCGAGCTTCCTTTTCTGATATATTTTTATAGTTGAAGCTTTGAATGCTTTAAAAATAAATTTTGAGGTACATTTTTCAGATTTTTATACAATTGCAAGCATAAAGGTGTTTCAAAATCTTTTTAATGCTGACATAAAAAATATTTGGTTTCTGAACTTCAGATTGGTAGTAAATGATTTGCAGTATAGCAATATTTTTATAGAAAAATATTTTAAGCTCCTCTTTGATGGAATTTTGTAAAAATGTTCAACACACTCAGACGGATTGCCAATCGCATAATATATCTTGTGGCATTTTTAATGTTTTCAGTACTAGTTATCTATGTGAAAAAAATACTGTCCAAAATGAAATATACAATATATATTTATAGATTCAGATTAATGAAATGTTGTAAACTTTACAATGTATTCATAATAAATTGTGGTGGGCCTAATTGCTAGTACTTGCTGGTAGGTGTTGGCTTTCAGGTTGTAGTTTGAAGACCCTGGTTTACAAGGTAAAATGTTTAAGTAATATTGGAGCACTGTTGCATTGAATTGCATAGTGATTTTTTTAAAGCTGTATTAAAAGATGTAATGAACAGGAAAATTAAATATATCAATCTATTGATAGAGAAAGTATATAATTAAAATAAACTCTGTTAAGCTCAAGTATTGTAGTTTAAGAACTCAAAAACTATTTCAATGTATATCAAAGCCATTTTAATTTTATGTGTTATATTTTTAGCTTTAATGTTGTACATTTATTTATCATTTTAGCATCCTGGAGTTCATACTCTTTTGTCTAGTGGAGGTGTTATAGCAGATCTTTTATACAGAATCAATTTCTTCAACATAAGGATTATTTTGTTCCTTGTAGTCAACATCATGATAAAATCTTGTCCAGATTGTTCGCTCAACTACCCCAGTTGCGTCCGGCATTCTATCAGATTTGGTTCGTCTGGTAGAATCTCCACATACTCCTTCACCATCGGTTACGTCATCTGGTCATTCTTTATCTTCCACAGACAGTCATCCTCATGTTCATTCTGCACTTCATATGAGACGGACTCCTCTTATGGTTCCACCTCATTCTTCTCGAACACTAAATCCAGAAATTGCATTGATGCATCATCTTCTACATATGATGTTTGCTCATCACAATTCTTATCCACATCGTTCTGATCTTAGGCTTCCACAAGATGTAAGAACTATGGGCATGAATTCTCATTTTAGTTACCATACTATGTCTTCACCAGCTGATGTGAATAGTAATTTCAAATAGCCTTCTCAACATCTACACCAATCATCTATTATGTATCCCAAATCTGAACAGAAAGTAACAGATGATCTATCTAAAGTTTTGCAGAGGAAAAATCACGTTCCAAGTGCATCCTGAATAAAGAGAAATTTTCTGCTGCTCAGGAAGAAAAAGAACTAAAAATGATGTATTCTGAAAGTGGGGAAGAAGTTGAAAATAATAGATTGGTTCCTCCTACCTCTGCCATTGGACCTCATAATTCACGACAACCTCAACATGCTCATTATGCTTCACGGATATTTCAGTTTAGTACACATATACCATCACCTCATGATAGAACTACAGATTCTCCTGTAGCTGCTAATTTATGTAATGCACAAGGTAGAATATCTCAAATTTCACTTGCTGGTCAAGTGGATGATCATAGTCTAGGAGTTCATTCATCCCATCTTTACAAAAATGATGTAGTTGGCAGATCTTCAAATCCTGCTCATTCTCCTAATTCTCACTCATACAAGAAAGACACAGGCCATTCACAACAAATTGCATCTCTTCATAATCCTGCCAGTGACAAGATAGTTAGTTCTGACCATTCAGCTAAAGCTTATAATGCCAGAACTCTAGATGTTTCCTACACTCCTCACTTAACTGTAACTGAGTGCGCCAGACTTTACACTCCTCACTTAACTGTAACTGAGTGCGTGAGATTTTCCCGCTCTCCTACCCCAACAGAAACTTTTTGGAACCGGTACGGGGACTTTTCTGTAAACTGAAACGCAACGGACAGACGCAAGGTCTTGTTCGCATCAATTCGCAGCACCTCCAAGGGTGTAATTTTCATTTAACCGCATTATTACCTTTTAGTGTAAACTTTAACTGTAAATATTTATTGTCTTGTAATATAAACATAAGTACTATCTTCATCTCTGGCTGTTATTCGAACTTAACCAACGGCATCATTTGGAGGCACCGACGAGACTCGTCAACGATTCAGAGAAACAAGAGATAAGTACTATTTTATATTTTCATCCAACGTTTGACTTTGGTTTCTCTTACTGATTCATTCCGTCCATATTTCGTTTTATCAATTAATGGACGCCGAAACGGCTACTGTGCTTCGCGGCAGAGCGAAGGCTGCACTTACAAGAACTATAAATTTCATTGATAAAAATGATCAAACTTTTGACAAAAATGATATACGCAACAAGTTAGAGAAACTCGAATTAACTTATACGGAATTTGATAAAGCGGATGCTGCTTTACCTATCGAATCCTCTGAAATGGAAGAATTCGAAACAAAATATTACGAAACTTAAGCCAAGCTACAGAATGTCTTAGAAAATTTATCTGTGAGAACATATGTATATAATGATGATTTTGATGTCTTTGAAAATGTCTCAAATATGAAATCTAGCAATTTTAAGTTGCCAAAAATTAATATTGAGCGTTTTTCTGGTAATTATAAAAATTGGCCTTCATTTAAGGATTTATATGTATCATTAGTGCATGATAATATGTGTTTATCGAATATACAAAAGTTTCAATATCTTAGAGGTTTATTGCTGTCAGAACCAGCAAATATAATTAAGCATATTCCTTTTACTGAAACGGCTTATAACGAGGCTTGGGAAAAATTATTAGCTCGTTATGATGAAAAGAAGCAAATCATTTTTTCACTCATTAAAACCTTCATGGAACAACCTTCTTTTAACGATACGAACTCTCACAACTTACGCAACGTAGCAGACACTTCCGACGAAGTAATTAGGGGTCTTAAATCTATTGATACTAAAGCAGAGTCTAGAGATGTATGGTTGATTTACATTTTGTTACAAAAGGTTGATCCTAAAACGCGCCAAGAATGGGCGCAATTCTCAAATAATATTGATTTTCCCACATTTGAAGCATTTATAGAATATTTAAATAATAGATGTACATACTTAGAACTTTATAATGTTAGCGTTACTCATGAAAAACAACCTTATATTAATAAATCGAAATTTAACAATAGTTTAAAATGTTCTTGTTGTAAAATGAATCATCTTGTTTTCAAATGTTCTAAATTTAAAGAAATGTCTGTTAAAGAGCGTATACAACTTGTTAATAAACAAAAATTATGTATGAACTGTTTATCTGATAAGCACACTGAGTCACATTGTAATTCAACTTTTACTTGCCACTATTGTAAGAAAAAGCATCATTCGCTATTGCATGATAATAATTTTAAAAATTTCGCAATGTCAGCAAATAAATCTCATCGTGCTGAAGGTCAAAACCAGACAGGAAATGATACTAATCAAAACAAAGAAGTTGCAGCGTCCGTGAACTCTATACAAACATGTTTTTCTTTATTACCAACTTTAAGCGTTAACGTTAAAAATATTTTGGGGGAGAACTGTCAAGTTCGAGTTATGGCGGACAGCGGAAGTGAATCAACATTCATTTCGGAAAAATGTTTAAAACTGCTAGGCCCGAAAAGAAAAAACGCTAGATTTCAAATTAAAGGATTGAGAGATTCTAAAATCGCGATGACTAGAGGGTGTGTAAAATAGATTTAGTATCGTTACATGACACCAAGGTCAGACTACCAGTTAAAGCATATGTTTTGGAAAAACTAACTGCTCCGTTACCAACAGAAAAAATAAACGAAACACATTTCTCTCATTTAAAAATGCCTGCTTAGCGGATCCGAAATTTTTTATCTCAAACAATATCGATATGATTCTCGGATCTGACTACTTTTTTTCTATTTTGCTTCCTGGGCAAATTACTTGCTCTCAAAGTAATTTAATCGCTCAAAATTCCATTTTTGGTTTCCTAATTTCAGGCAAATTAACTGAGTCTTTAAACTCAAATTCAATGCTAAATCTTCACATTAATGGTACAAATATTGACAATCAATTAAAGCAATTTTGGGAATTAGAAGAAATTCCTAACGTAAAAGATAAATTATTAACTTCTGAAGAGCAATTTGTGGAAACACATTTTCAAAATACTTATGCATGTAATTCCGATGGACGCTTTGTTGTAAAACTCCCATTTTATAAATCAAATTCAGAATTGGGAGACGCAAAACCCGCAGCAATTTCTCGCTTATTAGCAATGGAGCGGAAATTTAAAAATAACCCAGATTTTGAAAAACAATACAAAGAATTCATGAACGAATACGAATCGCTAGGTCACATGAGCTTAGTAAATTCCAGATCCCATACTTCCAAAGATCAGAGTTTTTTACAGCATCACGCCGTTATCAAGCCATCCAGCACTACAACAAAGTTAAGAGTAGTTTTTGACGCATCTCTCTCTCTCTCTCTCTCTCTCTCTTCTTGCAAAACTACAAATGGTACGTCATTAAATTCTGTGCTAGGAGTAGGTCCCAAATTACAACGGGATATTTTTGAAATATTGCTTAATTTTAGAATTCCTAGAATTGTATTTACAGCGGACATTGAAAAATGTACCGTCAAATTTTAGTAGCTGATGAAGATCAGAAATACCAACAAATTCTGTGGAGAAATAACTCTAATGAAAACATTCGCACATACAAGCTAAAAACTGTCACCTACGGTTTAGCCTCAGCTTCCTTTTTGGCCACTAGGTGTATTAAGCGAATCGCTCTCGATGATAAAGATAATCCCAACCTCTCCCGAGTTTTACAGGAAGATATTTATATGGATGATTTACTATCAGGAGCAGATACGCCAAATAACGCAATCTCCATTTGCAAGGACTTTGCTCATGTTTTGAGTACTCGCGGATTTCATTTAAGAAAATGGAATTCTAATTCCACCGAATTTCTCGCTCAATTTTCAGAACATAGTTCTCATGATACTCGAGTTGAATTTTCCAAAGATTCTAATGAAAGTTCCAAAGTATTAGGCTTATTTTGGAATTCATCCAATGACACTTTTGGTTTCCAACCATCGCTTGAACTTACACCACCACTCACAAAGAGACGTATTTTATCTGAATCTTCCAAAATTTTCGATCCTTTAGGACTTCTTTCACCTTGTACAGTATTCATGAAGATTTTTTATCAAAAACTTTGGCTTACAAAAACAGATTGGGATTCTCCCATTCCACAACAATTAACAGAGGAATGGCTTAAGTTTCAAAAGGCCTTTAATGCCATCAACTACCTCACTGTTCCCAGATGGGTCATTCTTACAGCAGACAACACAGTAGAATTGCATGGTTTTTGCATATGCTTCTTCATTAGCTTATGCTGCTGCAATCTACTGTCGGCAGAAACACAACGGCAAAATAAAGGTTCAACTACTTGTATCAAAAACTAAAGTAGCCCCTGTCAAACAAGTTTCCATTCCTCGATTGGAGTTGTGCGGTGCACATTTACTATCCAAGCTATTTAAATCGGTCTTACGGACACATTAAAATATTATACCTTTGATGTATTCGCTTGGACGGATTCTAAAATAGTTCTCTCCTGGCTGTCTGGTCACCCTCGCAAATGGAAAACTTTCGTAGCAAATAGAACATCTGAAATTATGGAAGTTCTACCTACAAAGCATTGGAGACATGTGCTTTCTAAGGAAAATCCCGCAGATATTGCATCCCGAGGTATTGATCCTAAATGCTTACCTGATTGCAAGTTATGGTGGCAAGGACCACCCTGGCTAAGGCTAGAAACTTCTAGTTGGCCCAAGGCTGAATCCAGTTGCGATGAGGCTTCGGATGACGTAAAAGCGGAACAAAAATCAGTCTCCATCTTCAATCTGTTTACTCACACATCAAATGATGTAATTCATGGTTTATTCGAACATTATTCTTCACTCACCAAAATAATTCGCATTTTTGCTTATTGCCAAAGATTTATTAAAAACTGTAAAAAGATAGCATCTCAAGGATCATCGATCAGTTCATCCCATATTAATACTATTTCACTTACCTTTTCGGAAACCAAAACCGCTGAAGAAACCATCATTCGTTGGGTTCAAGGTTTTTACTTTCAGGAAGAAATACGAAGCATTAAAAACAGATTTCTCTGCCACCCAAAAGTCCATTACGTTCCCTCCACCCATTCATAGATGAACATGGTTTAGTACGGGTGGGAGGGAGATTGCAAAATTCCCAGCTTCGATTCAATTCCAAGCATCCTATCATACTTCCTTCTCAGCACAGTATTAGTGAACTCCTTATCAAGGAACAACACATCGCTCATTTACATGCTGGGCCGACTTTGTTAGCTCACGTTCTTCGACAGTCCCATTGGATCGTAGGAAGTAGAAAATTAATTAACAAATGTATTAGAAAATGCTTAAAGTGTAACAAATTCAAAACCTCCACCACAACACCACAGCTGATGGGCAATTTACCAAAACACCGTGTCACGCTGGAGAGACCTTTCTTCAGTTGCGGTATTGATTATGCTGGTCCTGTACTGATTAAATGCAACAAAGGTCGAGGGACTAAATCTACAAAGGGTTACATTGCTTTATTTGTATGCTTAGCAACCAAAGCTGTTCATATTGAAGCAGTCGGAGACTTAACAACTGATTCCTTCATAGCTGCACTACGTCGTTTTAGTGCTCGTCGTGGGGCTCCCCGCCACATTTATAGTGACAATGGAACCAATTTTGTTGGAGCTCGTCGAAAACTTGACGAAATACGGAAGTTATGGCTTTCCTTACCAACTAATGAAGCCATCTCTTACTACTTATCCAAATCTTCAATAGATTGGCACTTTATTCCACCCTCATCACCACATTTTGGAGGTATTTGGAAATCAGGAATTCGATCCGTCAAATTTCATCTGAAGAGAGTATTGGGAGAAACCATATTAACTTTTGAAGAGTTAACAACCTTGCTCACACAAATCGAAGGATTACTAAATTCCAGGCCTCTCTCCTACGTTAATGACTCTGACATAGAATGCATATCTACACTCACACCTTCACATTTTCTTACAGGTGATGTTCTTCTTTCAGTTCCAGAGGAGCTTCCTTCAACCTCCAACCACAGAGATCGTTGGGACTTGCTACAGAACATCAAACGGGGCTTTTTGAAGAAGTGGAGCTCCGAATTTATCTCCTCCTTATAACCTCGCAAGAAATGGCAGGACGCACAACCAAACTTGAAGGAAGATGGCATCGTATTGATCAAAGAGGAGGGTCCTCCTGATACATGGCCAATGGCTCGAGTTCTTCAAGTGCATCCAGGCAAGGACGGACTGGTTCGTGTTGCAACTGTGAAAACCCAAGACTCAGTGTTTAAACGACCTGTTCATAAACTTCACAAACTTCCCATATATCCGAACTAGTTCGGATATAGGGTGGGAGTATGTTTCCTACACTCCTCATTTAACTGTAACTGAGTGCGCGAGATTTTCCCGCTCTCCTACCCCAACGGATCGATAATTCAAATTACAGATAGACTGCAATCACGAACTGTGTGTTATATCTTGGATTAGAACCTGATCAAAATTTTATCGGAGCATAAGGCGTTAGCCAGGTCTCCACTTTTTCAGTGCTTGCACTGAACTGAACTGAACTGAACCCCAACGGAAACTTTTTGGAACCGGTACGGTGACTTTTCTGTAAACTGAAACGCAACGGACAGCTGTTATTCGAACTTAACCAACGGCATCACTAGGTATACCAGTTGGAGCATCTATTAGTCCTGCACCATGGTCATCTGGTATTCAATCTCCATGTCCTCATATCATACTAAATGAACAATCAGCTCATGTTCTTCCTTTTACAAATACAATGTCTCAGTCTGCTAATATTGCCATATCCCACCAAGCAGGAGTAGCAGCATACCCTATTCAACATGGAGATCAACTATTAATACAGGTATTTATATATGTTGAAATTATCTTATATTGCCTTCAAGCTGCACCCTCCCTCCCAATTATGCGAACTGACTTAATTTTGCCTTAAGAGCAGACAGTATGATTCAAATGACAAAAATCGGTCAAAAAATCAAATAAAATTTTTATAGCCTTAATTATTCTATATATACACTTTTCTATAACCTAGCTTGGGTGGATCGGTATTCGTTTGGCAAGAGTATGAATGAGTTTGTAGTGAATGATTTAAAAATTAACAAAAACACAGTGGTGGATTGGTATATGTTTTGCCGTGAGGTATGTTCTTTTTGCCCTTTTCTTTATTTTATGCTTTTGTGTGAATACAAGTGTTTTCAGCGTCCCTGACGCCATTACGGAAATCCCGTTTTATTTTATGCTTTTGTGTGATACAAGTGTTTTCAGCGTCCCTGACGCCATTACGGAAACCCCGTTTTATTTTATGCTTTTGTGTGAATACAAGTGTTTTCAGCGTCCCTGACGCCATTACGGAAACCCCGTTCTTTAGGATTTTTAAAGAGGAGCTTAGGTTTTTGATCACCAGCTAAGACATATTTTTCTTCGTTTTCGTCCATGGCGTCATTTTTTGAAACATGGCTTTTTGGCGCCAGTTAGCGAAAAAAAATGGCTTTAAAAAAAGCAGTCTACCAGACTAGGATTTTACCCAGATTTTGTGTGTCCAAAATTTCATAAAAAGCTAGCCATTTAATTTTTTAAGGAAAAAAACTTGAAACTTGTGAAGTTATTTTAAATGCTAATCCTCCTACAAAAGTGGACTTACATTTATAATATTTGATTTACATGTACATCAAACAATGTATAACAAAAGTTGGTAAGGGTTTTGCGATAACATGATTGGTATTCGTACAATACTTCTTTTTATGAATGCTTATTGAAAATTCCATAAAAAATGTATAAATTCTGAATTCAAATACTTTTTAAAAAATAAGTATTGCTTTGCTTCAAAAATGCATACCAACTTTGGTTACATGTATGGTAAAATCCTATTCATAAAAAGAAGTATTGTACAAATACCAATCATGTTATCGCAAAACCCTTACCAACTTTTGTTATACATTGTTTGATGTACACATGTAAATCAAATTTCATAAATGTAAGTCCACTTTTGTAGGAGGATTAGCATTTAAAATAACTTCACAAGTTTTAAGTTTTTTCCTTAAAAAATTAAATGGCTAGCTTTTTATGAAATTTTGGACACAAAATCTGTTTTACATAGTATACACACATAGGAGACTACAAAAAGATTTTTGAATATCCCTAAATTAAAATATTTTGCGTAAATCGTACCATGTCCCTTTAATGCATGAACATTCTTTTCTTTTTAAGAATAAGAAAAAAATAAATTTTATTTATGTTATAGATTAGCAATTCTTCTTAAAAATGTTTATGAAATAAAAACATTAGTTCAAGGATTATTTATAATGAAATTTTTCTGAACAAATTGTAGAAGTTTTATGTTGTAGAATCTATTTTAAATATTATGCACAAAAGCATTACCATTAGATATCTTCTATACCAAATAATGAATTACAAGAATACCTTGCTTAGTATTTTTAATTGGTTCCTCGAAAATACTGCATAAAATCAATCTGCACTAATTAAAAATTATTTCTATAATAAAAATAATTCATTCAAATAAAGTTTTGTTAAAACAAAACTGTTTCTATAAATTATAAAAGGACAAAATGATGAAACACTTGGTATTCTCATCAACCCTTTTCTCTAAACTAAGGCTGCTACCAAACAGTTTGACTTGACTAAAATAAAATATGTTGGTTGTTAATTTTAAACATTCTCTGAGCAATTGTTAGCCACACAAATGAATAATTGGCTTTTCTTTGGTAAGCATTAATAATCATTTCAACAATGTCCATATGCAACTGAATAAGATGCAAATCCTGTACACTTATTACTTAGTTTTTACAAACTATGAGGCTAGTTATCTCTGTAAAGTGTGTTTGAGAAATCAAGTTTGTTCATATGGCACACTAATTACTGCATTTAACTTACACCAATTGGCATTTTTCAGTTGGGCACAAAATCTCCCAACATTGTAATGGTAAATCAAATAGTACTAATCGAAATTTATTTTTCAAATTACTAGCAGGATCAGCTTTGAATGAGGCTGTACTAAGATAAGTCTGCCTGTATTTGTGAATTTAAATATAATAATGGAATATTTATGAAAAGGAAGGAAACTAATAAAAGTATAAAATATAAAGTAAGTATTGTGCAAATAAAAGTAGGGAAAAAAAGTGACTGGCTGGAGAATAGATAGAAATGTGAAAATTTTCTGAGCACATCATGTATGCTTTGTGTGTCACTGTGGCCCATTATTCCCTGTAAACACATTCAACATAATTTATTAGTTCTGGTACTTAGATAAAACTGTTAGCACACAAGATATTTAAAAAAGAAATGGCTTCCGTGCATGACCCTCCCAAATAGAACTAAACTCTTGAGTGGTTTAAGATGTGTTAAGTCCGAAAATTGGTTTAAAATATTTTTTTCCCTTCTGCAAAAAGGGGAGATTGAAAGTCATTCATAATTACACTACTTGTGAATGTTGTGCTGATTTCTGTTGAAGGTGAAAAAAAAAATTCTTTAAATTTAAAAAAGAAATATTTTTGTAGGTAAGAAATGTAAAATTCCCACAGTTCCATAAAGTTTAGAGTACGAAATGCAGGGAATGTTCCTTACATAATTATATAATTCCTTATATAATCCTTATGTAATTAAAACTAAAATATTGAGAATTCAAATTTTTTTTAAAAAAAATTGCTTTATTTTTTTTATTGAGGCCTGTGAAAAATGCTGAAAACTCATTTTTTTTTTTTTTTGCACGAATTTCCAAATGCTAAGATGTAAAATTATTTTTTGTTACCTAAAATTTAGCGCTATCCTGTTGCATGGCAAGGTATTTTGGCTCTTAAAAATGGCCAAGCAGCAGTTCAAATGCATTTTGTATCAGGGAATCCTGCTATTGCCAGAGCATCACTTCCACCGTATGATGTTGATCCATCTCCACTGAGAATAGACCGAAGAATGAGGTTAGAACCATTACAGTTGGAAGGAGTTAAAAAGAAAATACAGGTTTGTTAAACTAATATTTTTTTCTGGTGAGTCAGATTATTAAGCTATTTTATTTTCATGTATTAATTTAGTATGTGTTTTAACAGGAGTTGGATATTTTATTATAAATATGTTTTGTTTAAAAGTTTTTTGGAGAAAATTATTATTTTTCTATGGAATATAAAAAAAATCATTGGTGTACAAATTTAGTAAATACTTATAAGTTAGTCACTGAATGCCAAGTTACTCATGTTTTTTGTATATATTGCAACAAAGTCTTTGTTGTTTTTTGATAATTTTGTTTCCATATACAAAGAACATTTCCCAATATTTGTTAATTTAAGTGTTTAAAGGTAAAAACATTCTTAAAGAAAGTATTTTTATAATTAATATCTACTTGCATTGAGCACTTTTTAAAAAGCCTATTTATGCATTACTTTTCAAAGAAACTTTCTTCATAAAGGTGGGAATTCAGTTTTACCAGTAATATATATATATTTCATATATATATATTTATTTCACTAGCTAAAAATAATGGTGCTGAAAACAGTGGTAGATTTAAGGTAATTTAGATTAACAAAAATAAATTCAGTGTTAAAATTGAATGATTTTCTGATTATGTGTGATAAAAATTTTAATGTTCTGATTGTACATGTTTGCTTTCATTTTAATTGCATTCTATACGCTGCTCTATAAAATCATTTGTGTGTGTTATTTTTTTCTTTAATTTTTTTATTTTTTAGGTATTAGTAACATTAATTTAAATTATATTAATGATGCAGAAATAGTTACTCAAGTGATATAAAGATTTTTGGAATTTTATTAGAGGTGAATTGTGTGTAAAAATGTCACGTGTCATTTATTTAAGTAATTAGTGCAATTATATTTTTACATTTATTAGTATTTTTTTTATTTCTTTCATGTGTCTAATTTTTAAATTTAAGTGATTGCAAGAGTAAGGCGATTTTAAAAAGTTATATTTTTGAATGATCTGTTAGAGCAGTGTCTTTGAAAATTTATTTCTGCTGCATTAAAACTCACGCTAAAACCCTGATTCAAATAAGGTTTTTTTTTTTCCTGTCTAGCTGGCGGATGAACATTGTGTGCTGATGGCTCTACCTTGTGGAAAAGATCATAAGGATGTTTTGCACCAGTCCAGCAATTTAAGGTCTGGCTTCATCAGTTACCTTGAACGTAAAACAGCTGCAGGGATTGTAAATGTTGCACATCCAGGATCAAATCATGTAAGTTCATATTTAGAAACCTGAGTATTATTACTGCATAAAATTTTTTTCGAGTATATTTAATTATTCTTAAAAAATCTAGTTTCTTTTTGTTTTAAAATATGATGCAACTAAAAGGGCAGTTTAAAAGTTTGAGAATAAAAAGGAAATATTAATGATAAATTCTGTGTTTTTAAAATGCTTCTTATAAGGTACAATTTTCCCTTCTGTTGTATCATTTTTTACATATTTCTTCATCAAGTTTCATTGATTTATTGCAATGATTTTTTCCAAGAGTTTTTAATTTGCTACTACACATTTGCTTAAATAGATCTGAAGAAAGTCATTAGAAATGTAATTAAAGTGATGAAATGTATGGTTTAAAAATAAAGTAAGAGGTTTTTTAATTAAAATATTTTGGAAAATAAATCACTGAAACTTACAACTTGTAGAATTAATATTTAGTTTCGTTTATTATAAATACTTTAAACCAGAAATATTTTCAAAATGCTTTGTGATTTTGTATAATGTCTTAATGAAATACTTTTTCTCTTTTGTAGCCTGCGTATGTGATTCACATATTTCCATCATGTGATTTTGCGAATTCTCAGCTAACAAAGATACCACAAGATTTATTGAAAGTTATTCGTGAAATTGCCCATTTGGTGATTGTCATAGCAATTGTGTGACTTTAATGTTAACTCACTATTGGGTCAATTTTTAATGTACCACTTATGTTTAGCAGTTTTTGATGATTCGTTATCCAACCACTTACCGATGCTCAGTATGACACCCATCGCAGTCCCTGAAGCTGTGGTGTTTGTACCGTAGGAAAAGTCAGCAAAGAACACTGTTTAAGACAGATTCTTATCGTGAGTGAGAAATGTGTGCTCCTTGCTATGTTGAAAATAGAAATTAGGTTACAAGATATATTTATGGCCCATGTTGGAGCTAATATATGTTTTTTTAAAGATTGCTATATTTCTTTTCTTCTATCCGAATCCTACTGTTATCAAAAGAAAATAATTACTTGTCTTAATACAAGCTTAAGGAATGCAGTCAAAGAAATGGCACTGCTCAATAAGAAAAATGGGAGATGGTGTTTGCATATAAAAGTTATATTTGTATGTATTAGTTGTTATAGAGGGTTCGATTTTAATACTGAAAAACTTACTTTTAAGCAACTGCTAAAAGAATATAAGAGCCAGAAAAAGTCTGTGATTGGACTTCTACAATTGTGAAAGCTATGATGAGAGTATACATGGCTCGATAAAATTAGTGTTACAAATGCACAATGCCTGTCTGTGCAGTTTGCACAAAGTGTATTTAATTCCAAGGCAGGTTGTGTTTTGTTATTTCATCTGTGTTATATAAAGTAAAATTAGGTCCATCATCAGTGTTTTCTCCATGGTCTTAATGCATATTGTAAAAAGACACGCTATCTGTTACATTTTCCTCATATACCGCAAAAGGTGGTGACTGTCATCCATATGTATCATAAGTTCATTGGGTTTGTGATTGTAAATTCTCTTTGTGGAAGATAACAAAAACGAACTACTATAATCCCATAGGACTCAATAGCGATATGGACTTTATAACTGCCCAGATGATTGCTTTTAAAGTAAAATCACAAGAATTGTACAGTAATTAGCCTGCCCAGTTGTATAAAAACCCAACATCATTGTGAAATATATATACATAATATTTGGATTTATATAATTCATTTATATGCAATTAGGATGAAAAACTGTGTTGCTCTTCGTTGCTTCACCTAAAAAAAATTGAGCTTAACCCTTTGAGGGGCACTACAAGAAATTTATCATTCTCTAGTATAAAAATGGTCTTTATCTTACCATAAGGGTATAAAAACACACATTATGCATTCAAAAAAAATTTCGAACCACTGTATATTTGTGGGTGTGGTGTTGGTGCTTACCAATAATTAGAGAGAGAAAATGAATATAAAAATGTAAATTATTCCACAAAATTGTTTGTTATTTTGAATGAAATTTTTCAAAATACACTGCAATATTCGCTCTTTTCTTCGGGTTAAGAAAGAGAGAAGCACCTACTGGGGCAGTGTTGTCCAATGACAACACTGGGAAAAAACTAATAAAATGGAGTACATAAATGCACATTATTTGGTTTTAATACTACACCTAGAACATCATATGCACAAAGAAAAAATAATACGTAAACTGCATTTAAAAAAAAAAAAATTTCAGAATTTTTAATTAAACGGATTAAAAACAGTCAATTTCCCATGCTTCGTTCTCAGTTGAATACTCAATTTTTTTGGTGCTGTCATCTGTTATGTATAAATGGAAGTTAAATGATGGATTCTGTTTAGTGTTTGCAGTAAAATAACACTTGAGCCTTTAGAGAAAAAATATAGAAAATGATGTTTGCATTTGCCAACACTGCCCTTCAAAGGGTTAAGGAGAGTATTTGGGCTAAGGATTGAGAGTCCCTGTAATAAATAAATGGCAGGGAAGGCAACATGTATATAAGTGTAAATTTTCTGTTCTTGTTTTGTTTTCCTTTTTTGTACAGGCACAAGTTTAATGAACATCGCATGACAGACGAATGTGCAATGACGTCTTTTCATTGCATCTGTTTCCCCATATTTCCTCAAAAGCCATCAATGCAAAGATTACCAGAAGATATTTTCACTTCTTTCATTGTGATTTCCACCAAGTTCAGCTGCTCTATTTTGATCTGAAAATTTCTCAAGTGTCTATATTTTGTGTGTGTCTCTCAGACAGTCCAGTTATTGTATATATTCCAAAGGGGCTGTTCTGATTAAAAATTGTTTGTCTGCTGAAGCACTCGGGAGAGTGAGTTAAGTTATTCGTAATGTCAGTAAACAGCTATCACTCTAACATTTGTGTCTATTTCTTGTCGCCTTTTTTCACAAAACTGATACATTTTTATGATTCTCATTTTTACATTGAATTGAGAATTTTATGATTAAAACCCTCCGAAAACAAATAATTTATTAAAAGTGTCCATGTGTATACAATTTTTTAACACTTTGAATGAAATTACAAACATTGAAATGACCTATATCAAATATTTATATTTATCATAAAGTCCGGTGTATAACGTGCACTTTTAACCCAATAAATAAGATGGAAATTTAAGGGTGTGCGTTTTACACCAGGTATAAAAAGTATAACTTTAAAAATAACGAAAGAGGTTATAGCATAATTATTTTTGTTTTACCTCTAAATGTATCAAAATTCTGTTTATTTAAAAGAAATGACTTGCCTTTTATGAATTAAAAGAGTTTTTGTTCTAGAAGTATACTATTTTTTTCAAATTTTGGGGATAATACCTCAAATAAATGACTTAAGAGCAATGTATGCTAATATTTCAGATTTCTTCGTAAAAAGGGGTGGGGGCGTGTTATAAAGTGCATATACCTAAAGATTTAAAAATACAGCTTGAAAGTATGGGTGTGTGGTAATTTTATTTGAAGTATAACTTTGAAAGTTATTGGGAAATACATACTTAATTTTAAACATTTAATACTGTGTATCAGTGTTTAATGTTTGATATAGGGTTGTAAAATTTTGAAACAAATATTATAATAATATATTAATTCAAGTTATCATTGTAAAAAAAGATTTGATTCAAACATGAGAGAGACCTAAGTACAAATAAAATGTTCAGTAGAACTTTATAAAATTAACCTTTTACATAAAGTCTTAATTAGGATATGTAAGAATATCAGTTTCTTTATGCTTACAGAGTGGTATTCTAGACAGGGGTCTGTGGAACGTTATAGCTGTGATGTGCCAAACCCATTTGATTCAGAGTGCCACATTGTAGGATATATTTGAAACAATTTGATTCCCATGGTAATTCATGCAGAGTTTGGGAATAGAGATAAAAATATAAATTTAGGGTTTTATTTTTTATTAAATTTGTATCATTTAAAGATATTTATCATAAAAAATAAGTAACATAAAATAACTATTTCTTCAACATAAATGAAAACAATCAAAATTGAACATAGATTATATATCTTTTAACAATATTTATTGAAGTAAGAAATAAACAGCATTAACTATAAGTGTTCCCTTTCAATGTAATTTAAATACAAATGAGTGTTTTAATGCAAACCTTTTCTCTGCACCACTTTACTTCACGTTACAATGAGAGAGATATAATTTGTGTGTTTCAATTTGACACAATTCTGAGCATTCAGTTTTTAAACAATTTTCCAGATTCAAAAATTTTTCATATGAGAAAACAATGGACTAAATTCATGAGGGCTAAATCACGTGTTTCCCATTGATTAAAAATTGACATACTAATTGTTCAACTTGTAAAGTTTAGATAACATTTAAAAATTGATGATTGGGTTAAGATTTCACGAGTTAAAGTTCTTCAAACAGTTTTCAAAATTTAAAAAGAAATACATTATACGAATACTTTTAAATTAAGTGCATTTTGTTTAACTATGTGCTTTATTATATCGTTGACAAATATATACTTTTTAAAAGAAAGTTTCTGCAAAAAGCAAAAGTTGGCAACATTGAAGCAAATGCGTGATTATATTTATGATATAATTATGACGTCGCATTAAATTATGAACTGATTGGCCGAAAACACGTGGCTCAGTTATCATGTGACTTCACGTCACATGAATTTAGGCCATTGTTCACATCCATATGTAGAGCAAAAAGCACAAACAGTTTTCTTCAAATAGTAAGTTTTTCTGGTAATGACATCTAATAATTAAAAATAGCTGTTGATTTATCTTTAGAGCTGTCTTTCTGAAGCCTGAAGCTCCATTTCAGAATTATCAATTTCCATCCATTTAAAAATTGACAAGTTTGTAGAGTGCCTTAGGTTGCTGATGCCTTTTCTATAGTAGTTTAATTTGTCTGAGCAATTACCACTCTACCCGAAATGGTATAAACTTAAAAATGAAGTTTTTATAAACAAGTTTTAGGAGTGACACATTTCTGCAAGTTAAAATGGAATTTGTTTAATTGTCTGTCATGCACAGTATTGTTCTATAAATAAAATACATTTTTGTGCCAAGTTGGTTTTTAGATACATTCCCTAGACATTTGCAGTGCACATTTCTTGTACATTAATATTTAAATGTGTTAAAATATAAGTACCAATGAAAAACTACTAATGAAGTTAGAAATGAGTTATAATGATTACATACAATAACAAATTGAAGTTGTTAAATGTCTCTCAAGTGCGAGATTAAATATCAAAATATTTAGCACATAAAATAAAATGATATATCTTTTAATATCGTATAAGTTTGGTTTGTGTAAAACAAGCTTTTACATGATGAATTTTAAATTAAGGGGTGCAATATTGGAAAGAAAGGGCTTTGCAAAACTATTCCTATTAACACCAGTGTAAATTAAAAGACAGTTTTCAGTCTAATTTAATGTTAAATGTAATGAATGAAATACGAGTTTTAATATGCAAGTATTATGACACAGATGTATCCAAAAGTTGATTGAATGTTCTGGACATAAATATGAATTTGAATAACATTTTCAATAATCTCATACAGCTATGTTCTTCCTCCTATCTGGCACGATTTTGAAGCAATATAATTTATTAATAAAAGGCATTTCCTTTTGACACAATTTTACCTATTAAGTACCATCAATGTCAAACATATTGAACTAGTGATTAAATGCGAAAAATTTAATCCGACATAAAATTTATTTTCAGTATACAAATTATAAACTATTTAATTTTTATTCAAAAATAATCGAAGAATACTTGTAAAATCAGTAAATAGCACAAAACAAATACTTTTGTTTGTTATTCCCTTCCTTTTCATTAAGTTTTTATGTAGTGTGATACATAAATAATTAAAGAGTTCTGACAATCTTGTTCCTACAGTTCCTAAGATGTAGAGATAATTTTTTTATATTAAGAAGCAAGTGTGTGTGTGATATTTATTTATTTGAATTATAATATAAAGCATGTACATACATATATACGTGTGCTAGACATTTAAGTAGGAACGAGACAGAAAAAGATGAACAAAAATCATTCCGAATTTCATTAATACAGCATGAGACCGCTCAGTAAGTGAACCTTGAAAAATATTTTTCATGCAGATATATTTGGTTAATCATAATTAATTTATGTATTATTCAATAAGATTAACTATAGTAGTATAAAATGCAACCTCCATTTAATATTAAGCTCTAGACATTTTTCTCAATAAATCTCATAAAAAAAATCATTTACCCATAGGATTACTTAGTTTTATGAAAAGTAGCACTATAAATTCAGGTTTCAAGCTTATTTCTTATTCCAAAGGAATCTTCATGCACATTTCCATATTGCAGTCAAAAACTTTTCATTATTAGATCACAATCTGAAACTCGTGAATTTTATTTTGATAAATAATGCTATTTGTGTTATTATCAATAAATATTATTGAAAAAGTTAATGAATCAAAATGTATTTTCAGTTTGTTTTTTTGACTCGTAAATAATTTATTACAGAGGAAGTTTCCTGAAATTTTATTTTTGTCTGAAACATTTGAAGAAAAAGGCAAAATGTAACTAAGCCTTTCATTATGGAACAATCAAAGCAAAAAACTTCCAACATCAAAAACAAAATACGATGCGATGATTATGACGTTGGTTTATTTCGAGACAGTTGAATTCATGACTGAAAATTTTTTAAAAAAAGTGCGTGGATTTTCTTAAATTGCCTGAAGTATTTCCCTGTCTATGCATTTCTAAAGGTTTAATTGATTAGTTTTACCTTCAAAAGCTATTAAGATTCTGCATCAAGGAAAGTCTTAAGAAACAGACACTACAATTGAACAGTCGCGTGAGTGAGTGTTTGGGTTTATGGCGCAAGAGCCAAATCTGGCTAAGCTGCGCCAAACATTTGTTAAATTATGAAAGTAATTGTCAAAATATTTAAAGAAAATTAATAGTGCTCTCTCAATATAGTTAGAATATCAAAACATGTATAAAAAAAACCTATTCTAATGATAAACAATACACACATTGTGGTAGAGTAGTACCCCCACCATGTCAAATAAGACCTTAAAATAACGGATAGGTTTAAAACAAAGGCATTCAATAAAATTTAAATTGTGAGACATGACAGAAATGTAAAAATTGGTATTAAATTCCAATCTAGTACGTAGCAAAATGTTTTAAACAGTAATAGGTAAAAAATTATTTCGGACTGGAGACGGGTTGGAGTTATCGTGTGCAAATATGGTTCACGTCTCCAAGCCTCGTCTTGCCACCATTTTTCCCACACAAGTAGTATTCATCCTTTTTTTTTTCGGCGATTTCACCTCTTCAACATCATATGTAAGCATGTCCTCGTCTGATGTATCCTGTAAAGGTGTACTTATTTTTGGTTTGTGAGGCGGTTTGTATTTCAATTTTAAGGGAATACTTCTAATAGAATGTTTTTTCCTACGATTTCTTGAACTTTGTTTTGCAGTCTGAGGAGCAGAAGGTATGGTATTGGATATAGTGGTACTAGTTTCAACATCGAGACACGTTTCAGATGTTAAGGGTGTAAACATTGATACTTTGGATGAAGAAAGTTCTTTATGAGATGAAGAAGATGCAGTAGATGTAGATAAACTATTAGAAGTGTCGGGAACAGTATCTATTAAAGGAATAGGGGGTTGAGGTTCTGATGACGTTGTTGTGACAAAATATGTCTATGGTAAGAGGTTTGCTTGAGTTGTGGTTGATGATTTGGTAACTTCAGGAATTTTGGAAGACATTTTGGCTTTGGAATGGATACTAAAGGTTGCAGTAGTTTTAAAGACGGACATATACTGTTTTTGTAATATTTTCGTCAGTTTGGGTTGTTGTGGTTACAGTTGAGAGTTTGGCAGCTTGTGCGTATGTTTCTGACAATTGAGGAGTATTAATTTCCGTGCTTCCCCGTACGATACATTACTATTTGTTTTAATAAATTGAATTTCTTTTTCTGTTTTCCACTTCGGGCATAATTTCGAGTTTGATGAATGGGATTGTGAGCAATTAATACATTTTGGCTCCAGACTTCAATCCGTGGAAAAATGTCCAACGGATGCACATCTAGAGCACGTTAATTGACCACGGCAGGAAGTTTGGGAGTGTCCGAATCTCTGGCACTTAAAACAGCGCAGAGAATTCGGTATATAAGGACGGATCTTGCAGTTTAAATAACCAGCCTTTATTGTAGGCGGAAGTTTCGGGCTATTGGATATTAAAATTGAATGTTTCGTAAGAATAATTTCAGCACCTTTTTTATAGTTTCTTCTGACCTGAAAATTCATGTAGGATTTCAGTCTTGGAAGTGTACATCAGGTCAGATTCAGAGATGACACCTCGGCTTGAGTTAAGAGACTTGTGAGGACTCACTATCAAAGGGCAATCTAAAAATGTTTTTGCCAAAAAAAAGATTTTGTTTGAAAAGCAGAGGCAGTTTCAACCAACAAGTCACCGGAACGTAGGCATTTAACGGACTTAGGTTCTCCGCCTATTCCTTGAATATCTTTTTGAATTACAAAAGGAAATTTTCTTGACATTTCGCTATTGGGTGTAGATAAAAGTAAAAATCTGCAATACGTAGCAATTTGTTCAACGTTGAGAGTGGGTAATACAAGTCCTTTACTCGGGCACAGTTACATTGGATCCATAAGCGCTTGTACAAAACTTCGTTCTGGTGGGCCTCTACCCACCACGGAGTCCAACAAGGGAGGCAGTGTGCCGGTCATCTGGAAAAAAATAGGCACGGCGCTTACCTGGAGTACACCCAGAATATAGTACTGCAGCAACAGGGCGAGGATCCAACGGGTAAAACCGACACCCCTTATCTTCAGCACTAACCCTATATAGCAGTGTCTCTTCGGAGACACCGAAGAGAGGTACCACTAGCCGATTGACAGGTGTGGTCTCACTCCTGCCGTCCGTCTACAGGGAAGCGTGGGCCAAAGGGAATGCAAAGGATCCCCAGAACACCATTTTCCTCCTTACGGGACGCCGCACACGGCAAACATGCGGATTAAATAACCAACAGTGTTAGTGGAACATAAATAAAGCAACATAATCAAAATATTGAAAGAAATCTAAGAAAAAGAACCTAAACCAACGCAATACAAAATGTAAACCTAACTATGTTAGTAAAAAAGTAAGTTTTCTCATTAGAAAACAGTTATCAATAATTTGATTTGTCTGTGGTCTGGACGTAAAAATCTGTGATCAAGACGGGAAATGAAAGAAAGGATAAATTGAATGACAAGGAGGGTCGAAAGAAGGGAAAGATCACTAAGGTACCCCGGGGTCGTGACACCCGTACTCACGTAAAGAAGGTGAACCCCCTGAGGGGATTGAACAGTCGCTTGCCTTCTTTTTTTTCAATTTACAATAGCATATATCGCATTTTTAATTATTTCTCAATTAGTCTTATCAGGAAATAACGATTTTTTTTTAAAAATAAAATTAAGAATAAAATTAACCATTATATATATCGTCTAACGCTCGTATTCACCGCTAACCTAACCCAGCGATGAAACCTGGAGTTAAGTAACCGGCAGTCAACCCCAGTTTAGAACTTGAATTCACAGCTCTTATTCGACCTCCAGTTACTTGACTCTGGGTTTCTCAACCTGGGTTTACTGGTCAATTCCCATTGGTCGAAATAAACCCCGTGACTTCCGGGTGGAGCTGCAATTTCTATATTCGTCTCGTGCCAGCTTGTTTTTAACCTCGAGTATCGCTAATTGTTTAAAATGAATGCCAACAGAATTTTTTTTACGCAGTACCAAAAAGAGTTGGTGTTGGCTTTGATGCAGCCGCATTTACATATAATAGAATGTAGGGAAACAAGTGCTGTTAGTAGCACAAAAAAAAATGAAGGGTATATTGAAATAACGCGGCAATTCAATGACACTGACGGAGTGGTGAATCAGCGAACACCACAACAGATCCGTCAGTGTTATTTAATTTAAAAAAGAAAATGATAAAAAAAGTAGTATTTTTCTGCAAGAAAACGCAAATGTAAACACTCGAAAAATCCCTTACTGGGCATGTGCGGTTAAAACTAACCCAGCTGTGACGCTGGGTAAGGATTTTTAACTTGAACCGGAGTTAAGTTATTTGAATAGCGTTTTCGGCGAAACCCAGGTTTCCTTCCTCTAACCGGCGGTCAGATTAGAGGTGAATATGGGGGTAATTGTTAGAAGATCAATCCTTATCATACTACTTAAATTAAACTGTTACTGAAGTTTTAAATCTATGCATGATTTCATGCTTACATCAATGTTAATTCGGAAGTTTTTGGGAACTAATGGAATTTTATATAGACAAAGATTTTAGCCTTCCAAAAAGACAAAATTATACTTAAAAAAATCCATTTGGAAGTAATACAAATCACTATATTGAAAGATTTGATGTAGAATTTTTTGAAACTTGGATTTTTTTTTCATATCTTAATGTATTACAATTAACAGCACTAAGTGGCTATTACATGACATGCAGATAGAAAACACCTGAAGTCGGAGGAACTGTTTTAAAAATCGCTTTTTATTTCTAACGGGGAATTTTCATACGAGAATTTACACTCACAATGGTTGTATGTTTATTAATAATAGTTAAGGTATACAAAAAATATGTACATTTTAATTGTATTTTTATTGATGTTCTTCAAAAAACTTACTGTATCTTGGCTCAGCCCCTTTTACTGAGCGAGTAAACATTGCCGATGTCTTGAATTAGCTGAGAGAAGAATGTTGCATGTATGTTCTAGAGAGAACTAAAGCACTTAGTCTATATTCATATGCTTTACTACAGAAAATTAAAATGGTATTTTTCTCGGAGAAGACCATTCTTTTTGGGTGGAAAAAAAACTTTTTTACCTAAGTACTGAATTTCTTAGAAAGTAAGATTTTCAGACATATTTTAATAGTTAAATTTTATGTAAAATATGCACAATTGTTTTTATAGAATTTTTTGATTATTATCATCCATCTATAAAATGGTAATTGTTTCATTTCTGCAAGCAATTTAACTCAGTGCATTACAATAACTATACAAAATTTGAAAACGCAGTAATTTGAAAATTTTAAACTTTTTCTCCCTCTCTTTTATTTAAAGAATTGATAATGAGTCATGGTTAACTCTTAACTATAGAATTTCAAAGGAAGTTACTTCGTATGTTCCTCTTTAATTTTATTACAAGCGTGCTTCCGTCTCTAGTTTTACATACAGCTGGAAGAACCCACAAATCTCACCTCACTTCTCCTTTTACCTTTTATATCTTTTCGATAGAAATGCAGGAACAGTGCCGAATTTAGACTTAGGCCAGGACCTAGGTCGACAAAATTTTGAAATCGATCTGGTTTTTTGTCAACTGTAAGACCGAATTTTAATGCTTTTAATTAAAAGCAATTTATTCAAAATTGTATGTTTGGTTGTTATACCAATATATATATATACACATATACATACACTCATTTCTAAAAGTTAAGCACGAAGATGTAAAATGAAAAAAATCAACAAATACTGCTTTGATTGACAAACAATTCAAAGTAGCTTCGAAAAAGAATAATGGAAGTGCTGATTTTGTGAAGGGAAAGGAAAATTTATGCAACGCCAGGTCATGCAGCTAGTTTATACATGAAACAAAATCAATAATTATATACAGAAATGAAAACAATATTAAATTTTTGAAAGTTATCAGATAATGTCATACTGGAGAATAAAACAGATTTATGTATAAAGTGAAAATAAACAGCATAAAATGAAAAAAGGACATTAATAAGGTATGTGATCCCCTACTCATCTGTATGCAAAGTTTACACCTTCTGACCATGCTTTGAATTCGATTCCGCTTGGCTACAATAGCAATATATCGATCTTCCGCGGGGCTTGTAACCCCTGTGATACCGCCAACTGTCTGTGTGGCTTGGAAATGTTTCCATAAGCGTGAAATTACAGAATGATAAGCGCCGAAGAAAAGAGCAACATCTGTGAACGACTGTCCTGCTTCAATGCGCCCCACAGCACGCCAGCACTCAGAAGCTTCCATTCGCTTTCTGAAAGTCATAGAAACATGTATGTCTTGAAAAGAAATTGTACGGAAGCTTTAAACACCTTCTATCAGCACTTACAATCGACTTCTGTAACCCTGCTGCTGCTTTGTATAAGGATATGGAATCAAGTTTGATCCCTCCATCCTCTATCTGGTATTGTCATTGGCTTGGTGTTGCGACCTGGCGGATGGTTCATATAGCTGGCTTCCTATAAGACTGCGTTTTTTGCATATTTCTTGACATGAAGGCACGATTGGCTAATACCTAACATATTTCATTACTTCCATCTACCTCTGCATCGAATCGCATCCTCTTCAATTCTGATTGGCTTCCGGAAATAAGCATTTTCCTCTCCGTGCTTAACTTTTGGAAGTGAGTGTATATACCATACTTACTCGAATCTAAACCGCGCTCTAAATTCTCAACAGGTTTTTGTGAAGAAATTAAAAAAAAAATGTGTTAAAGGTTCTTCAACAACCAATACTTAAGAAATTAAATAAAAATGTCGAGAAATAATAAATTAATAGTTTATTTTCTTGACCAGTATGAAAAACTTTCAGTTGCGTACATAAATCTATCATTACTCTAAACGTCAGTATCATGTTTCGAAAATGCTTCTTCACTCCCCTATTCACAGCTGACTTACGGAATTTGTGCTGGCGATGCACAAATTCCCGCACGATATCGTCTTCCGCGTCATCCAGTTCTTTTTACAACATTTTTTAAAATAATGTAAAAGAACAATTAAAGACTTGAACATTTGCAAGCAAAAATTATTTCATTTTGTTTACGCCATCGACGTATATTTTTTTTCATCCGTGTCAAATTTTCAGTGGCTGCAGATCTATTTTTTTTCTGCACATAAAATTGCCTCTTTTTTCCCACTTGCCTCACGGTGAACTCGCCTTGATATTATTACCGATATCTTTGCTGTGTAAGTGATTTAAAGAAAATATATCAAAATTACATCGCACTGCAATAAAAAAGAATACCAGCTCCCGGGGAATGCACTAAATTTGTATTGGTAAAAATATCAATCCGTATTTTATTTGAATTAAAAAAATATAGATAAATAAAATCCAAGAGAAGCTTTTAATAAAAAAAAGTTACGTTATTTTGAAAAATCAGCATAGAACACAAATTATATAAATACTTTCACCTGTAACAAATTAAAAAAAAATGCTTATGACAAAAAACCAAAAAAAAAAAAAAAAAAAAGGACAAAAAGGTCTCAATTTTTCTACTTTTTTCTGCAAGGCAATTTCTTTCTTTAGTTGCTGAAATGAAATGATGCAATAGGAGTGCCGATTTAAGCTCATTTCGGGACCTAGGCACCCAATGGATAAATCGGCACTATGCATTAGGAGGGCCTAAAACAGATTCCCAAACTTTTTTTTCTCATAGACCTCTTGTCATGTTTTTCGGTTTGTGGTAGACCGCTGTTTACCTAGCACTGAATGTTCGCAAATTTATCAATTAAATGCCTTTTTAACAGTTGGTATAGAGCTACTTAGTTTTAAAGATTTAAATTGCTAACTATAGAATGTTTAAAACTTAAGAAACACATGCTAATTAAATTAAAGTTTAATTAATACGTATAATAACTGACCTACAAACAGATGTTTATAATGGAGGGAATAAAACTGGTGCTTCAATAACAAATTTTCAACATTTGGTATCAATTCTGTCAGATTTAACCTTAAATCTCTTTGGTTAGTAGAGTCCAGTCATTTTCTTTTTTTCTTTATTCTGGAGATAAACAACCACACTGAAACTCCTTCTCACTAGGAAAAGTAATTAAAATTTTTTTCACAATACCCCATAATTCGGGATAATATTAACAGGTATGTGGGTGTGTCTTTTCAAAGCCAAAATTGCTGACATCTGTTTCTAAACTACTTTAAGATATCCGCTACTGCCTTTCCCAATCAGCAGGGCCGGCTCTAGCATAATTGCCACCCGGACAAAAATGAAAAATGTGCCGCCCCTTTCTAAAGCAAAGAATTATAATTAAACAAGGTAAATTGTTCACTTACATTAACACCTATAAAACTTGAATGATTCTTTCGGACAGGCACACACACAGTATATATATATACATACATACACACACACACACACACACATATATATATATATATATATATATATATATATATATATATATATATATATATATACAGTCGACTCTCGATAATACGAACCTCACGCTAATTCGAAGTATATGCTCAGCCCCTAGAAAAACTCTTGATATTTCGAACTAAAACCATACGTTTTGGTACTCTCAATATTTCGAAGTAAAATTTGGGACTTGCAAGACTACAACACGCGATAATTCGAAGTTATCCTATAAAACTCTCGATAATTCGAACCTTCAATATTATGAAGTTAGATTCACTTCCTGAACCTAATTATCTCACGAGCGATTTTTTTACTGAACTTATTTTCAGTTCAAATTGTGCATGTTGATAGAATAACTATACTTATTTTCCGGTATTTGCTAAGCAGAATTTTGATTTTTATTCCTAACATAGACAACCCAGCCAACATCTGTTTTTTGCTTTTTCAGTTGATAACCAAGCTTTAGATGGATAGAGGAAAAACTGATTTCTTTTTTATTCACTTTGCAGTAATGAGTGATGCTGCCTTTTATAAGTATTACACAATAATTTTGATTCTTGTTGAGTATTTATTACTAATAATGAGTTACATTTAAACAGATGTTTTTTTTAAATAAAGCACTCGAACTACACCCAGGATAATTCAGCAGAATCGTTTTATGGCAGAGGATTGAAAGCGAGAAATAAAACCTTTATATAAAAATGTACGAGGCAAAGACAGGAGAGACAGGGATTTAACTTTATTCTATTATTTTTTTTAAAAAAAATGAGCGGTAATGTGCCACTAAGAATTGCTCCACGTGCCACAGTTGTCGACCCCTGCTATTAAGAATACCCCGTAGCTGAGTGTGAACTGTGAATACGCCTTGTGTTCATTTTAGATTCCTAATTTTAAATTAAAAATATTATTTTACTAAAGTTGTGGTGATTTACGTTTCCAACCTGTTAATTTCGAGAAACCTTGGGCCACTACTTTACACTTCACTTTAGTGTCGACTTATCACGCGTAAGGAACGCCATGTCTTCTATTAAAAAGTACAAGTGCTTAACAATTTCTGAAAAGAAAAAGGTGATAGCATCAGTTGAAGAAGGTGAGAGGAAGGTCGATATAGCCAAAGCATTTGAAATCCCACTGAGCTCAATCTCCACTATTCTGAAGAATAAAGAGAAAATCTTTAGTGCATCTTCGAGTTGAGTGAGAAAACGCGTTAGTAAAGGTAATTTTCCACGTCTTGAACAGTGTTTAGTTTCATGGATGAGAGACAGTGTCGAGGACAGAATGTTCCAATGGGTGGCTCTTTATTGAAAGAAAAGGCTAAAGCATCCGCCAAAAAATTAGGAATCGAGTTTTCAGCTAGCAAGGGATGGTGTCGCGAACGGAGCTAACGAACTTGTAGTTTAACTAGAGTGGCGCTGTAAGCGTATTCCCTTTTTGTTTACGTTTGTCAGTAGTTGTAGTTGAATCTGTAATTCGAACATGAAATGTATCAGTCGTCTATTTTCCTTATCCATTAAATCTTTTTTGCATCAAAAAGGACCCTCATTCTCTTGATTAAGAGTCTATTTAATCGAATCTTTTAGGTCAAGCTCATCCCGGGCGTTAGAAACGGAAGAATAAGGTAAGTGATACCTTTATTCTTATATTAGAATTTGTGAATGAGAAAATTAATTTTTTCACATGGCATCCCTGCCGGGATCTGAGTTTGAAATAGTTTTAGAATTTTGAAAGCAAAGAAGTTTGAACTAGAATTTAATAAAATAAAAAGTTATTTTTTGAATATTGATTATAATTAAATGTATATGCTACAATTTATTTGAATATTTGATAATCGAAAGGAAAAAGAAATATTTTAAATGGCGAACTTTTATATTTGAAACTGATACATTGAACTGTGTTAACTTTTTGAACACTAGAACATGAGAAATTTTTGAAATTATTAGAATTATTGAAAAAATTAAGTTGATCTGAACTTGTTTTGGTGTATAAGCTGTGATTATTTTAATATACTAAATATGGCTGAAACACAATCATTCGGGTTGTTAAAAACCAAACGAAAATCATTGAGAACAGTTGTTACTAAGATACTTAATGAATTAGAAGCTGAATTATCGAATTCTGATTTAAATGTTGATAGATTATGTGAACTGGTAGAAATTCTATGCATCAAATTTGAGCCTTTAACTTTAATTGATCAACAAATGGAACCCCCTTTTAAGCCCGAAGAATTCGATGGTGAATTTGAAACGCCGAAAAATATAGAGAAAATGTGTTACTTTGGCAGTTTCGTGCGAAAAAGAAGATTAATGAATTTTCAAAACCCCGTGTTACATCGCCCTCCTTACAGACTACATTAACACAATCACAAGATGAACATTTTCGGCACTCTGATAACATTCGCATTAAAGTCCCAAAATATCATATTACACGATTCTATGGAGATGACGCTTCAAAATGGTTAACTTTTTGGAACAGCTTCGAAACAGCCGTACATAATAATGAATCTTTAAATAAAGTCGATAAGTTTAATTATCTGAAGGCGCATTTGGGAGGATCTGCTTTAAACACTGTTGAAGGTTTCCCAATTTCGGCAAAGGCCTATGATGAAGCCGTAGAATTATTAAAGAACAGATTTGCTAATCCGGAAATATTAATTCAAGCGCATATGAACAAATATTTATCATTACAGCCTTTAAAAAATTCTAATGACCTTCGTTCTTTTCGGAAATTTGTTTTGATAACTGTAATGTTCAATTAAGAAGTTTAAATTCATTAGGCGTATCTTCGGAGAATTATGGAAAAATTTTGTGCTCCATGTTGTTAAAACTTATTCCATCTGACTTGGTATTAGATTATAATAAATTACAGCAAAAGGATTCAGGCTCAGATATTCAGCAGTTGCTCTCGTTTCTTACGCAATCCTTGACGGCGCGAGAGCTGACTTATTCTACAAATAAATCATCTTTTGAATTATGCAATCATAGACAGGAAACGAAATCAAATTTTTCTCGAGAACCCAGCTCATATAAACAACAAAACCAAAAAAGTTTTCATATTGCAAGCGAACTACTAACGGCGCCTGTTAAAGAAAATAAAGACAAAATAAAATTCATCTGTATATTTTGCGATTCCATGACTCATAATTCGAATGAATGTGAATACGTTATTAATATGTCTTTGGAAGAAAGGAAGAATATTTTATTGCGAAAAGGACCTTGTTTCAACTGTTTAAAAATCGCAAAGCATTTATCGCGTAATTGTCCAATAAAAAAAACAAAATGTGAAATTTGTTCGGTTTCACATCATAAATTTTTTTGTTTTAAGCAACTGAAAAGAAAAATAGGGTCAACGTCTACCGATCTAGCTAACCAAAACACAGAGGAAGTTCTTTTACAAACATTAGCTGTCTTTATAGAAAATGGAAATTCCAAACAACTGGTGAGAGCGATATTAGACACTGGTAGCCAAAAAAGTTACATTTCAGAATATGATGCAAAATTTATAAGTTTAAAAAGTATTGGGAAAGAAACAATAACTCACGGAATTTTTGTAGGACACAAAATGACCGAAGTTCGTAATAAGTATTTAATCAACTTGCGCAGTTATGACCAAAAATATTGTTTCATAATGGAAGTTAATGATCAGAAAAACATTTGCTTAGGAATCTCTAGAATTAATGACTCTCGCGTTTTACAGAAATTGGCAACACATAATATATTTATTAGTGATTCGTCCGCAAATAACAAACTTTGCCTTTTCGAAAAACATTCTGATGAAATACATATTCTGTTAGGATCTGACATAGTTGGAAAATTATTTACTGGTGAGGTAAAACAACTTTCTGAGAGGCTTACAGCTGTGAATACTCGCTTAGGATGGACAGTTACGGGAAAAATAAGCTGTGGATCTAAATTTAAATTAGATAATTCACTTCTTGTTCATTCTCTTTTTACTAACAGAGAAAAAATATCAGATCTTTGGGAATTGGATTCTTTAGGAATTAAAGATCCCAGTGAAAAGAAATCGAAATTAGAATTACAAGATCTTGCTTTGAAACATTTTGAGAATACGGTATTGCGAGATGATGAAGGTAGATACATTGTTAGTATTCCATGGATAGAAGGGAATGAAAAACTTGAGGATCACTAAATCTTAGCTAAGGGAAGATTGGAGAAAACTGTAAAAACTTTAAAATTTACAGGCAGACTATTTGATTATGAACAAGTATTTGTAGACTGGGAAAAGGAAGGCATTATTGAAAAGATTGCACAAGATGAACCAAAAAATGGTGGGAAATTTCATTATTTGCCACAGAGATCTGTATTCAAGGAAAATTCCACGACTGAGATTCGTCCTGTGTTTGATGGGTCAGCTCATCATGGAAAATCTTGTTCGTTGAATGATTGCATAGAAAAGGGTCCCAATTTGATAGAAATGATACCAGCAATTTTAAATTGTTTTCGCTTAGGAAAAATCGGAGTCATATCTGACATTCGAAAAGCTTTCCTTCAGATATCTTTGCACGAAAATGACATGAACTTTTTACCTTTCTTGTGGTGGGAAGGTGGTAATTCGGAGAAAGCTGTTATCTACAGGCATCGTCGAGTGGTTTTTGAAGTTTCTTGCAGTCCCTTTTTATTAGCGGCAGTATTAAACCATCATTTTAAGCAGGCGCCTGAACAATTGGAAAAGGCTGCTGAAAAATTGATAGATTCGATGTTCGTTGACAACTGTGTGGCGAGTGTCGATTCCTCCGAAGAACTTGAATCGTTTCAAAGAGATTCCACAGAATTGTCAGCATTGGGTAAATTCGATTTACATGGATGGCGGCATAGTGATATAGAATCAAATTTCGACTTTCAAGATAATCAACAGAAATCCGACCCAGAAGAAATACTAGTTCTTAGACTTATGTGGAATCTGAAAGAAGATACATTTTCCATCTCTTACAGAGAAACAGAATCGAAAGAAGAAATCACAAAAAGAAGAATTCTTTCATTGGCTCATCGATAGTTTGACCCGATAGGATTCACATGTCCTATCACTCTCATCACCGAATTACTTATAGAAGAGTGTTGGAAGATAGAAACTTCATGGAACTCCAAATTACAAATAGACATCGAAAGAAAATTTGAAAGGTGGAAAAACCAACTTACAGAGATACAAGACCTCAAGATTCCATGGAGATTATCGAATCTCGATTTTAAAGATATGAACCTATCACTACAAGTTGTTTGTGATGCTTCGAAATCATCATACGCTAGACAAGACTTTCGCTTACCTATTATACTTCCCTCCAATCATCCAGTAGTCAAAGCACTCATTATTTATAAGCATGTACAGTTAGGTCATGCCGGAATTCAGATGCTTATGTACACTCTCAGAGAAAGCTATTGGATCCCGAAAGGAAGAAAAACCATTAAAGAAGTCATTAAGACTTGCATTATTTGCAAGCGATTCAATGCGAAACTTATATCGGTATCAGAAGGACTCTTACCTCAAGACCGGGTGAGAGATGCTGCTGTTTTTGAAATTATAGGATTAGATTTGGCAGGACTTCTCTTTCTTAAGAATGGGGAGAAGAATTGGATTTTGATATTGACCTGTGCCGTCTACAGAGCAATTCATCTTGAATTGTTAACCTCCGTTTCGACTGAAAGTTTCTTGCTTGGTTTAAGCAGATTTATAGCACGCCGAGGCCGACCATCCGTCATTTACTCGGATAACGGCACCAATTTAAAGGTGCTTATCGACTTTATCAGAAAGTGAACTTAGAAAAATTAAAGAATGTAGAAGAGCTAAATCCAATTTCATGGAAATTCATCCCTCCACAGGTTCCTTGGTGGAAAGGTTTCTGGGAGAGATTGATTGGACCTGTGAAGAGGACTTTAAGAAAAACACCGGGAAAAACTTCCTTGAATCACGAAGAAATGTATACGGTTCTTTGCGATTGTGAAAGTTTAATTAACTCCAGGCCATTAACCTATGTTACAGATGACGTCGAAGATTTGGAACCTCTAACTCCAGCAATGTTTTTGCAAGACATTAGAGAAGTTGGTGTGCCGAAGTTATATCAAATAGATGAAAATAAATTGAATAAAAGATTAGTGTACCGAAATAGAATACAAAATGATCTTAGGAAACGTTTTCGAGTAGAATATTTAGGTCAACTGAGAGAGACAAGAAATATAAAAGGGGAAAATACCTTAAGTGAAGGAGATGTGTGTGTTTTGGTGGGAGATGACCACGCCAAAAGATTAAACTGGAATTTAGGTAAAATTTTGAAACTCTACCCTGGCAAAGACAAGAAGGTTGGAGTAGCCCAAGTAAAAACTAAATTTGGCTCTTTTCTGCGTCCAGTGCGAAAATTGTATCTCCTAGAGGTGATGGAGAAAATAAATCATCTGTACACCCTACTAACTCTCTTTTATTTTCAGATGCTAATGAAGGAAGTCATTTACCTATTAATATAGATCATGAACTGAGTAAACCCCAGAGGGCGGCAACCTCTTCGATGCAGCCCTGTTCCAGTATTTCTAATGGTGGAGCTGGACTAGAGCCAAGAGCTGAGAGACAAGTGGACACCAGCAGGCAGAAACCTCTTCGATGCAGCCCTGTTCCAATGTTTCTGACGGGGAAGCCGGAGTGAAGCCGAGACTTGAGACCCTTGAATTGCCAGATGTCTTAACTTCTGACGGTGAACTTCAACAGCCGGGACCTAAACGATCTCGTTATGATAGACTCTTGAAACCCCGAAAAGGACTGAATGACTCTTGTTGAGTTTTTTTATTCTAAAAATTCAAAACTCAATGTGGGGAGTGTCGCGAACGGAGCTAACGAACTTGCAGTTTAACTAGAGTGGCGCTGTAAGCGCATTCCCTCTTTGTTTACGTTTGTCAGTAGTAATAGTTGAATCTATTTTCCTTATCCATTAAATCTTTTTTGCATCAAAAAGGACTCTCATTCTCTTGGTTAAGAGTCTATTTAATCGAATCTTTTAGGTCAAGCTCATCCCGGGCGTTAGAAACGGAAGAATAAGGTAAGTGATACCTTTATTCTTAAATTAGAATTTGTGGATTAGAAAATTAATTTTTTCACAGATGGCTTACAAATATTAAGAAAAGGAATGGGATAGTCTTCAAAAAAATGTGCGGGGAAAGCTCAAGGGTCGACATTAACGTTTGTTCTATGTGGCAGAATTCGTTTTCGGATCTAATAAAGGAGTACGAACCACGTAATATTTTCAAAACGGATGAAACCGGACTCTTTTTCAAGTGTTTGCCAGAAAAAACATTTACAATCAAAAAAGAAAAATGTCATGGAGGAAAACATAGCAAGGAGAGGTTAACTATTTTACTGACTGTAAACATGGACGGCTCAGAAAAGATTACTCCTCTCGTCATAGGAAAATCTGCAAAACCTCGGTGTTTCAAGGGCACAAACTCGTTCCCTACCAACTACCGCTAAAACAAGAAGGCATGGATGACCACCGAACTCTTTAATGAATGGTTGGTCTCATTGAACTCGGATATGAAAAGAGAAAAACGACATATTCTCTTATTATTAGACAAGTGTACTGTGACAATAACGCACCACCTTTATCGAATGTGACACTTCAATTTTTCTCTCCAAAATCAACCTCAAAACTTCAGCCACTCGACCAGGGCATCATACATAATTTTAAAAAATTTTATCGGCGTGAAGTCGTTAAAAGTGTTTTGGATAACCTCGAAAATCAGCAGCATGTAACAACTACTTCTATTTTAACAGCTTTGATCATGATTGACTAGGCTTGGTAAGCTGTTACTCCTTTGACAATTCACAGCTGTTTTAAAAAGTCAGGCTTCCCCTCGCCGAATCTGGTTGATGTGGACAATACACTGCCTGAATTTAATGCTGAACCATCCCTTTGGGAAGCTCTTCCAAAACAAGATTTGATGTTTGACGACTACGTGTTGGTTGTCACGGACATTGCATGGGGAGCTGTATCTGACGCTGAAATTGCGGCTTTGGACCACAATAATACAGAAAGTGATGAAGAAGAATCGGAGGAGTTGACTCCGGTAACTCTGTCAGAAGCTTAAGTGTCACTAAACAAACTACGCAACTTTTTTCCTTCAAAATCAAGTTGATGCAGACATTTTACAGGCTTCATTTGTTCTAGAAAAATCTATCGACAAAGTTAGATTGAATGACTTAAAACAAAAAAAGATAACAGATATTTTCGACAAAACGGATTAATTATACATAGTATGTATATTCTTTTAATAGTTCTTTTCAAGATATAAGTATTCTTTTAATATAGGACTTTTAACTTCTGTTTTATTTTTATACTGTATAAAACGTACTTAAAAAAATTATGTGCAATTGTTGCTTTATTACATAGTTTTAAATTTAAATGTATGTTAGAAAAAAACTTCTCTTTGTGTATTTTGAGAGTTTTTTCCTACCCTCTTGATAATTCGAAGTTTTTCATTGGTCCCTCCAACTTCGAATTATCGAGAGTCGACTGTATATATATATATATAATTTTAAGTCCTAAAAATACAAAACAATTCGAAATTAAGGACATACTAATGACTTAAACCGAGTAAAACGTAAGAGAAGAAATCGCTCACTTCAGCAAGTCAATGTTTTCGAAATAGAGTCTACTGATGGTGAGGATCACAAGCGCTTATTTTAACCTATAGTAGCTACACTCAAGTCTAAAATAAAATATCTTCCGTGGCTCCCTATCTACCGAAAACTCATATTACCCCTATTCTTTTATGGATAGCTGACACCGGACATCGTATGGGTGCAAAAAATGTCCATTGTGATCCCACACCTGGATGGGGAGAAAGTTACTTGTGAAAGAAATGTAAGCATATCAATTTCGTGATTTAACATATACATTGCCTCGAAAACTTCAAGTTTCAACATAAAAAAAACTGATATTAAACATACTAGTCTAAGAGCTAGCAACGTTTTCGAGAAAGAGTTTTAGAAAAGCTGATTCTTTAATATTTCTTTCTCTATGACTTTTCGAACGTTGTTCGGGCGCTCTGGCTGCCGATAAACGTTGCGTTTATTAATGCGCATCATACCTTTACATGTAAAAATAGTGGTTTTTTAAAATAATTTTAGAAAGAAAGTTTTTTTTCAATAAATTTAAAATGTTATTAACAACATGAATTTATTAATGCCAGACATTTTTTGTTGAAAATAATGTGCCAGATGCCATTTTGTTTAAAAAAAATTTCATTAATTTCAAACCACTTTAGAATGTCTGTAAATTTTATATTATTTTATTTATACATAAATAAGTACAAATTTAAAATACCAGACATTAATTCGGTTGCTTACTTAACAGACAGGCCGATTTATACCGCGGTATGATGTCCGTCGTTAGAGAGAGACAGTGGCAAAGTAGGTAGGCGGAAGAGTGACCGATGAGTTGCTAACTTTTCGTAATTCATACAAAATGCAGTGTCGTAAATAAACTTTATCTACTGACATTTTTTTTTCACTTTAAATATTACAAGTAAATGATGAACGGTAAAAAAGGACTCCTTTTACATTATACAGCAGCTAAAGAAACAAAGGAAAATCCGAATGACTCACTAGCCAGATGTTTTTTTTTTATTTACAAGAAAAATCACCTACCTATTTAAAATACGACAGAACTTTCCCTCCAACCCAATAGTTTAACTATTTTACATACTAAGTGATCATTGGCTGTTGGAGAAAGATTGCTGCAGGGCATGTTAGCGGTGCAGGGCATGTTAGCGGTAAACATATGCCCAAGTCATATGTTTACGTTTGTTGAGACAAATATTATTCAACTCAACAAAGAAAATATAATAAAATTATAGAACATTATAATTTGAAATCGAAAGCAAATTAAAGGTAAACAACAAAGTTTACATTCTTCCAATGATGCCAAAGTGTATGAAAAAATAACACAATGGGTTACCGAATTCCAAAATCAAGAATTATTACAAACAATTAATAATCTGAAAACTTCAAATGCTCCAATTTTTTATCACCATTCGTGTGAAGTGGGATATTTCAATGACTACAAGAAAATAACTGTTAATACGGTACGATATTCATAAGTATATTTTTGATAAAATTGTGTCAGTAATTGAAGAAGATGTAGTTAAAAAAGGAAATTAGTTGTTATTAACTTCCTTTTGTGACATGAATAATAAAGAATTACAAGAAGAGTTAATACATCAACCTGAAGCAGATCTAAGTTTAATGACAAATCATCAACTTGAAGAAAAAATAGTAAAACTATTCAAGTAAATTAAGATTTTGATAAAAAAGAAAAGAAAAATTATTATGCATAAAAATAGTAACTTATTGGAACAAGAAGATCTAAAAAAAATCGAAGAGAATGATTTCATTGATAAAGTTGCTTTCATTCTACGAAGTGCTATTTTAAAAATGGATAAAACAACATTACCTGCTGTAATGAAGATGGAAGATTCTATTAACGGTGAGTACACTATTCCAGAAAAACCAGATTGCTTTTTCAAAACATTAATTGGAGCTTAATGCTGGAAGAACTAGATACTGAAACTAAGATCTCATCTGTAAACCGTTCTCAAATTTGCCCTCCTTACATCATTCAAAGTCCGTCATTAAGCACAGGTGTAGCATTCGATAATTTTGATAGATACGAAGATACTTTAACTAAAAAGGGCGCTTTACCTGACACCGTAGGAATCATTTACCAAAATATAAGTGATGATTACGATATTGAATTAAATTCAAGTAGTATAGGTGGAGATCGTGACATACCACTACCACCAACAAAAAGAAGACGGACCTTTAACGAGGAAATTCCACAACTACCGTCGTTTAATCATAGATTGCGAATGTTAGAAAATTTAACACTATTTGAGAATGAACCAACTCTTCCCGCAAATTTACCTTTGATATATATATAGAAACGATGGACTGTTATATTTACTTTAACACTTCTTACATGTGCCAAATACCCCAATGTGGACAGACTTTAATTCTAAAATTATTAAAGATACTAGTCCCAAACAAAAAGTATCTTATCTTACACCTATTAATTTTTCACCGACAAATGTAGCGGTGGTTAAACATACAATGGAACTGGCCCAATTTGTTGGAAAGGAATGTAATCAAACATACGTGCAAGTTATTTATGACCTGGCAATAGCTAAAATAGCATATAAAATCCAATCACCATCAAAGACACAATTCAAAAATCTTTTCATCCATCTTGGTTCATTCCATTTAATGATGGCTTTCTTCAAAGCCATAGGAGTTTTTATAAATGAGTGTGGTCTATCTCATATGATGATTGAGAGTAATATTATTGCTTCTGTGTGGCTCAGTGAACGGTTTAGTTGAAGGTAAACATTTTAATCGTTGCAAACGTCTGCATCCGTTGATGGCTCTTGGCTTGAAAATGTTACATTTTGATCATTTTTTGAAGATGGACAATATTGAAAACAATTTCCTGAAGTAAAACAAGTTATCGACGATCTCTTTCATTATCAAGAAGTTATCGATTCTCATTCATCTATGCCAATAGAATTACATAATAATGTATTATCGAGAGTATTATCTGCATATCAAAAATTCGTAGAAGAAACAAGACAAGGTGAGCATGGGAAAATGGCTCAATTCTATTTGATTTACATCCAGCTTGTAAACTATTATATTATCCTGTCAAAAAGCATACTTATGAGAGATTTCGAAATGTTCAAATATGTTACTCCAAAAATAACCAATTTATTTTTCGCAGTAAATCAACCGAATTATGCTCGATGGTGTGTTAAATATTTAGACAATCTAAATAAAGTAGATGAAACACATCCTGGACTAAAAAATGATTTCATGAATGGATGTTTTGGAATAAAAAGAACAGACAAAAAAAACCATTTTCGAGCATACCAATTGATCTTACACTGGAGTAGACTATCAATGCTGAGCGACTAGACGCCTAATTGGTATTGCACATTTTACTAATTCCTTAGCTACCCGTCAACGCTAGACCAAAAGTCACAGTATTAGAGCTACTATAATCTCTCATGTTCTCGACGTTTGTGGATTGAAGCAATTACAAGACGTGTCTGAGGCTTTGCAACCGAATAGAATCAAAATTAATGGCAAACAAATCGCTGATTTCATTGAAATATTTGAAAATAATATTAATTCATTTGATGAAAGTTTAGACAAAGATAGTTTATATAATATTGCAACTGCCCAGCCTGTACCTGAAAATGTAGCGAACTTTTTGCTGAACATTGAGAAAAAGGGTGAAGATTTACGGAAACAGTTTATTACTGGATGTGCTGAAGATCAGGATAGATTTGATAAGCCAATAAAAAAATCAAGTGCTTAATTTTGCTGGTGCTCCAAAGAAGAAAAAAAAATAACTCTTGGTAACAAAGTTATTGAGCTAAGAATGCAACGAGATCTGTTTGGTCGACTCTTAGGTATATCTATGACCAACAAAGTCGATATTTAAAAAGTACTGGGATTTCCACTAACGCCGATGACAACATCGATGTGTCATGCAGACAGTAGTATTTGTAAAAGAGATAAAGCACAATTAATTAAAGTTTTCGAGAAAAAAGTTAGCAAGGTCAATCAGCAATTCTTATTTTTTGAGATTAGTATTTTAGACGGTTTCTTCATGAAAGAAGTACCCCAAACTTTCGATGGCATATCAAAATCATTCCTTAAAATGATTTCACAGTTTAAATCACCTCGCATTGATATGGTATTTGATCATTATTTCACACTTTCTATAATAGATTGTGAGCGTTTACGTAGCAACAAAACAGCCAGTACAGTTTCCATCGGACCTAATCAAATTTGGCATCATAAATTTGCTGGTGAACTCAAAAATACTCAGTTCAAGGAGGCTCTCGTAAAATTTTTTATTGATCATTGGGCTAACGATAACATGTATCCTTTTATTGGGAATAAAACTATTTATCTAAGCATCGATAAGTGTTATTCGTATCGCGTTGTAAATAACCAAGTTATTATAAGTATTGAAGAATCATTATCATGTGATGAACATGAAGCTGTGTGTGTGTGTGATACTCGAATTATATATCATATTTGCCAGATAAGCGTTCAAGCACAAGTTGTTGTAGGCTGCTCAGACTCCGATATTCTGATTATACTTCTTGACAATTTGGATCATCTGAATTTCATCTTTGAAGCTTTGGATCCAATGGGGTGTAGGAAACCATGAACGTCTAATAAGCATCAAGGATTTATATCAAGATCTTGGTATTTCTTTATCGAAAGCTCTACCATGTTTCCACGCAATAACAGGGTGCGATTATACCCGAGCATTTTTTTCGGAAAGATAAACTACGGCCCTTCAAGCTGCTCGAAAAATCAGTCGAATATCAGTTAGCCTGTCAAGAGATTATAACTGATGATGACGATGAACTTGAAAGAATATTTCCCACTTTGGAAAAATTTATATGTCACATGTATGGGGTGCATAACTCTTCAAATGTTAATGATGTTCGCTTCTATCTATTTTCTAAAACTTATCAATCGAAAAAACTCGATAATTTCGAAAAGAAGTGTCGAAGTTTTGATTCATCGAGTTTACCACCATGTAAAACTGAATTATATCAGCATTTATTGAGAGTGCGGTATGTGACAAAGTTTTGGAGAAATGCTCATTTGAAAAATCCATCATTTTTATCGGCGTTAGCTTCCGGGTGGATCGTCAATGATGATAAATACGATTTCGTTTGGATTTCTGGGGAGCAGTTTCCATCATTAGTTGCTGGCATTGTCATAAAAAGTAAAGTATTATTTATAATAAGATAAATCGAAAGAGTAAATTATTATTTAGACCATGATATCCTAATAATGATTTTGTTTGCTCCAGAACCAACACTACTAGAAAACCAAAACACAAAGCAAGATGATGTATCTGATGATATTGATAATAATGGGAGCAGTAACAATGATTACGACTATGAAGATGCATCGGATTTTGTGACACTTTTACGGAATGAAAATACATATTTCATGAAAAAATGATTTTGACTATATAAACATAATATGTATAAATAAAAGTGAGAATTTTGTTATTGTATCAATGGAAATTTTTTTCCTTTATCTTTTATAAATCCTTTTATTCAGTTACAATTAAATTTATATGATATTTAAAAACGATATTTTCCTTTTTGTTATAAATACTTTAATCAAGTATTTAATATTATTTTAATTAGAATTTAAATATTAATTTTTTATTATATTCATCCCCAAAAACATAAAAATGTAAAAAAAAGTTGTTTCGAATACTTTAAATAGTGTAAGGCAGTGTTTTTCAAAGTGTGGGGCGCGCCCCCCTTGGGGGGCGCGATAACCCTACAAGGGGGGCGCGAGCATATCGAAAATTTAAAGATTTAAAAAAAATAACCGGAAAGAAGTAAAACAAAATACTTTCTTCCATAATAAAAAGTACACAACAACACTAATATAATTTATGTTTATCATCTGGCGTTTTTCCTTCATCAAATAGCTATCTTTGATCCCAAAACCAAATTAAAGAAGGAAAAAAAACCATTTTGTTTAATTTGGTGTATTTCCTCAATGAGAGATTTTTTTAGTTACGTTTTAACATAAAATATTACTCGTTAAAAGAAAAAAGAAATCCAGACCCTGAGAAAAATTCTAAGAAGATAAACAATTCATCACTGTAATTATTATTGAAATACTGTACATTAGTTGTAGAAAGAAAAGGTAGACATGATTCACTTTTCAGCCAGGCAGCATAATACATTTGCTGATCATTTGATTAACCTTCAAACTTACTGGTATGGTTAATTTTACATTAGTTCCGTTTCTTGAACAAAATATGACAGCCTTGCCAGCAAATAACATTTCTGTAATATTAGTGAAAAGTGTCTCTGATTTGCGTCCTAAGGTCTTCCACTTTTGAATCATTTTAGTTCAGTTTATGGATTTTTTCTCAAATCATCAAAGAAAAATTAAATAGTCCTTGAAAGCCGGTATGTATACTTTCTCTTAATTAAATTATTCACTGGAATTCCGATTTGTATCGTGTGCAGTAAAAATAATTATAAACAAATGATTGGGTGACTGAGTCCCCCACACTACCATTAGCGTTAGCATCGAGTGCGCGCTTGCTCCCGGGTTAAAACATTTTGAAGTATTTCTGCTTTAAATATTAAAAAGTAACAGACACTTATTATTCATCGAAATTTTATGTTCTTTTTCATAATTCAACATTAATTCTAAATGCTAATTCTGTGAGGTTTAAAATTACAGTTCTTTTAAAAAGTTATTTTCAATTATAGCATTTATCTATAAAAAACATTTCACATTTTTGAATACAATGTCGTGCACGCAGTTTTACTCTAATTACAGTTCAACTATTATATCAAGAATAATGTTTTATTTTTTTAAAAAATGAAGTGCGAAGAGCCGGTGTTTCAGCCAGTATACGTTTAATGTATCAGTACTGAAGAATTTATTTCTCACAAATAATTTCTTAATACTAAATTAAGAACAAGTTTAATAATTATTAGTGACTTCCATGGGCTTGTCTTGTAGAGAAAAGTTTTTCAAAGGATGGTTTAATATCAGAAATTGACACTTAAAGAGAGTTATTTTTCTATATTAGCTGAGATCTATATTTTGTCTTCAAAGCAGCCACCGCAGAAAATCCGGTTTAACAAAGATAGGATGTTGAAAATGGTAATAGTATACGAAGTGCTTTTGTTTTCAGTGCAGAAAATTCATCATCCACCTCTACCCAAAATTCAAAGAGTGGTTTATTACAAAATTGCCTTTTAATTCTTCACTGGATGTGAAATCTATGAAGATTTCTTTTTCGGAAGTTGAGAGCCCTTCTGGAGTATCTTGAAATAGATCTCTAATCCACTCGTAACTTGCTACCAAGTTGTCCTCAACAAGAAAATACTTTTTAAAATTCTTTGCCAACACGGCTAAATGATTTTACAGGGTTTTAAAAACAACTTTCACATGTTGTTCTTCGGATATGTAAGTTTTAACACATAACGAGCTGGGGCTTTTTTCCCCATCATTTACTTTAGTAGTGGTAAATCCAAAATTTAAGTATTTTTGAGAATATTTTCTTGATTTAATTTTCGGAACCATACTCGTCTGTGTACTTGTTAATCCTTTATTATGGTCGAATGTTTGTGTTATGGCTCACTCAAATCGAATACTCAGCACTCACTCAGAACACAGTTTTTAGTGGACTGGTGTTTATTTTTTACTCACATCTCTTTTTAGTTACATCAGAATTATTGGGCATGCGCAGTCCAGGCAGCGCTGTTGCGCTTGCGCAAACATTCCGCCCGGCATTGCAATGTTACAAACAATAAGTTTCATGGCTTTTACAATATTGTTATATTAAAATGTAACATTATTAAAATAATTATAAATCAGAAAGAATTCACTAAAATACACACAATACTAAAAGATTAATTAACTTAAAAATAAGTAAAATCTTGTAATACAAAAAAAAAAAAAAATATTCTCTCAATTACCGTGAATTACAATTAACGTACAAATTAAAAAATGTACATTCAACTCTAGCGTTATCCTTTTCAAATTTCCATTTAGATTCGGTTAGCTATTACTCCACCTTTTCCATCGTTAATCTCTGATATATGTTTAATCTATTTTGTTTCTATATGTATAATGTTTGTCTACTAATGGAAGTAATTGGTCTTCCAGTCAAAACCGACAAATCGTCTAGTCGACCAAAACTGACAGGAATCGTACGAGGAAAAGCATTTTTACATGTTTTGCGCAGACGTTCGATAGGACTCATGTTCCAGACTCACGCAAACGTACCCGATAATGCCAGATGTAATAGAGAGCAACATAGACTAGACTATTTTTCTAATGATATTTGTACTTTGAGAAATGGATGCTGAAGGAAATAAATTTTAATTAAATATATCATTTTGCGATCTGTTCCAATTTAAAAATTAGAGAAAGGAAAATAACATAATAATAAGTAAGTAATAATATATTTTAAGTAATTTTCTTAAAATATATAATACTTAAAAGTAACATATACAAAATTTAATACTTATACAGTTTATAATTGAGATCGCATTGTAGCTTTATCGTCAAAGTGCATTTTTATTGCAGTAAATACATTATTGTTGTACAGGGGGCGCGACAAAAATTATGATTGAAAATTGGGTCGCCAGTATTGAAAGTTTGAGAAACACTGGTGTAAGGTATTCCTGTCACTCTTCCGCCTACCTACTTTGCCACTGTCTCTCTCTACCGACAGGCATAATACCGCGGTATAAATCGGCCTGTCTGTTAAGTGAGCAACCGAATTAATGTATGGCAATTTAAATTTGTACTTATTTATGTACAAATAAAATAATATTAAAATTACAGACGTTTTAAAATGGTTTGAAATTAAGGATTTTTTTTCATACAAAATGGCATTCAGCACATTATTTTCAACAGCAAATATATCTGGCATTTATAAATTCATGTTGTTAATAACATTTTAAATTTAGTGAAAAAAAACTTTCATTCTAAAATTATTTAAAAAATCAATATTTTTACCTGTAAAGGTATGATGCGCATTAATAAACGCAACACTTAACGGCAGCCAGATGGCCCGCACACGATGTTCGAAAAAAATATTTTTCATATTCGATGCAAATGCCGCCCTGAAAATTTTCCACCCCGGGCAGGGGCAACACTTCCTAGATACAAGGCCTGGCGTCTGAAATGAGAGAGACTTGTGATGTCACATATAGTATGTATAGAAATCCCGCCTGATTCAAGTTCACTTTACTCGCCTACGCCATTTTGGTTGTTGTTCCTGTACAGTTCGCAGTTTTCAACATTTTTATTGCAGATTTTCAATTTATTATTGACGATTTTGGATAAGATCATAAAAAAATTGTCTACACATGCGTTGTACCGAATTGCAATAGCCATTATTATAAAGATACTGGGACAGTGCAAATGTTTGTATTCCCAAAAGAGGACTCTCTTCGAAAAAAATGGATGCAAGCCATTTCAAGAAAAGATTTTGCTCCATCAAAGTATTCAATGGTAAGTTTTTTAAATTTTATTTTATTTATGGAAATTGTAATAATATCTTTATTTTAAAAGTCTACAAATAACTTTAATAGGTTGTTCGATAAGACCTTTGAAAATATACTCATATCTTTTTCTTCATCTGAGTTTCTTAAACATTGACAATTCATTTTTATTTATCTATAATGATAAAGGTGTTTTGTTTATGAAATAAATATTTTGTAGCCCTAATAAAATTTATTTTTTTAAAAATGAGCCCAAACAAGCATTGTTAATGAGACAAAAACTGTCTAGTGTTTTTGCTATTGCTGCTTTATTTTTGTGTCATTTACCAAATACCTTTACGTAGAATCAACGAAAGTACCTTACGTATTAATAGTTTGCTAGCAAAGAAACCCATTATAATATACAGCTGGTAGTCAATGTAAATATGGACATAAGCAACCATTTATTGATTATTTTGTATATTAATATAATTAAGAATCGTAGGTTCTTTCTCTTCAAATGAAAAGGTCATCAGCAATCCAGGTACAATAAAGCCACTACTTTTTTAATAACTAATCCTCATCATCTCTGCTAGCTTACAACGCTCTACTTAAATACCTTATCTACTTTGCATATCCCGTTTATCTTCTTAGAGTTGATCGGAAACATACGCGAATTTATATTCCCCCAAAAGACGCCTAAGAAGATTAGTGGAAAAGTTCCGTAAAGATTCGTCACAACTTTTTGTTGTAACTCAGCAACTGTCATTCTGCTTAAATTTTTGCGTTTTCTTTTAGGCAATTTTGGCATTTCTTCTTTAATTTCATCCTCATCAAAGTCAATTCGCTCTTTGCTAAGGATTACGGGATTAATATCATCTTTATTCTTTATCACATCAACTGATATTTTTTCCTTTTTTTCCTCCACAACAACAGATTGTGCTACGTTATATTGATCCGCACTACGCGTCTGAACTTGTTCACCTTTAAACACAAGAACCTTCTAGATTGCCTGGGTTATCTTCATCTGACAATTTTTCTTCCTCTTCATTTAACAATTGATTCTGCTCGTTCATTCTTTTACACCTTTCTTCTGGTAAACACTTCTGTTCTTCTTTCATGCTCGTATTACGTTCCTCTTGAACATGCCGCTTCTGCTCTTCCACAAACCATCTTTCTTTTTTCAATCTCATTTCTTCTTCCATCTTCCGCCCTTCCTCCACTGCTTTGATTTCCTCATCAGCCTTGAGTCTATCCTCCACTTCAACCTTGAATCTGGTCTCACTGTTAAGGTTGGATCTCATTTCGTTTCCAATGTCTATCCAATTGTCTATCGAATGTCTATTCCAATGCCTCTATGTGTGGACACTTCTATGTCTAGGCATGTTCTTAAGAAATGACCTTCTCCTTCCAACTCGATTAGTTTTTTCTGAGTTTTGAACTCCATTTTGACATCCCTCATTCTCTGCTTGAAATCGGCCCATCTCTTCCTTTCCGCTACTTCCATCTCTTCTTTTTTTTTCCCCTCTCAGCCAATTCCATCTTTTCTTTTCTCTCAGCCAATTCCATTTCTTCTTTTCTTTTCCTCTCAACAAGTTCCATCTCTTCTTTTCTTTTTCTCTCAGCCAATTCAGTCTCTTCTTTTCTTTTTCTCTCAGCCAATTCCATCTCTTCTTTCCTTTTCATCTCATCCCATTCTATTTCTTATATCTTCTCGCGTTCCTCTATAATAGTGTTTAAAAATTCTCTACAAAACTCCTCGTCGAAGCATTTACTATTGAAGATAGCATCTCTCAACTCATACACTCTCATCCCAAGGACATCTTCAACCCCATTTCCGTAGCCATGTATTGCAGGTCTACTTTTGATCCCCTTCCTAAAAATCCATCTCGCTCTATAGTTATCCAAAATGAATCAAATAACACTCTAATTTCAAAACAGAACAGTATGCTTAATTAATCAAGGTGGGTCTTATTTTTAAAAATAATTTTTTGCATTTCTTTAGTATAAAATTTGCAAATTTATACCATTGATGCTAAATTTTGCACATATAATAGACCAAAATTAAATTAAACTAAATATTATTACTACAATAATAAAGATTTCTACAGCATAAAATAATATCTCAATTTTTCGAAATTTGTAATTCTAAAAGATTTTTATGACTCATAACAATTAAAAATATATATATATTCATATCACTTTCACACAATAAGTCCAAATAGAACTAAAAAAAATATCAACCTTTTAGCCAAAATAAAAAATCATCAGTAATCTAAAAACATATTTGACATATTTGATACTAAAAAAAATCATATACTCATAAATACAAGTTCTACTTGTCAGACATAACATTCTTTAATATTATTCAAAAGAAGAATAGTAAGTTATATTACACTTTACTCTAATAAAATAAAAAAAATGCGCAACACAGTTGTGAAGACAGTTTTGCTTATGACCTTGAACAAACACTTTTATTTATTTTTTCTTCGTACTCAGCAATGGTTCAAATCGTATTTTCATAAATGAGTCATTTGCGTACAGAAAACGAAATGAATATATTATAAAGGGTGTTTTTTTAGAGGTATAGAACTTTAAATTGCAATAAAACAACGATGTATAATTCGATTGACATGAATTTTTTTTTTATTGAAAAGATAATCTTTAAATATGATTTCTGGCATATGAATGCCACAGCTGGCTCGGATGTAGTCCAATCTGGACGTCTAATTTTCGATGACTTTTACCAACATTCGTGGCCGTATATCGGAAATAACACGGCGAATGTTGTCTTCCAAATGGTCAAACGTTTGTGACTTATCCGCATAGACCAATGACTTTACATAGCCCCACAGAAAATAGTCTAGCGGTGTTAAATCACAAGATCTTGGAGGCCAATTCACAGGTCCAAAACGTGAAATTAGGCGGTCACCCAACGTGTCTTTCAATAAATCGATTGTGGCACGAGCTGTGTGACATGTTGCGCCCTCTTGTTGGAACCACAGCTCCTGGACATCATGATTGTTCAATTCAGGAATGAAAAAGTTAGTAATCATGGCTCTATACCGATCACTATTGACTGTAACGTTGTGGCCTTCATCGTTTTTGAAGAAGTACGGACCAATGATTCCAACAGCCCATAAAGCACACCAAACAGTCAGTTTTTCTGGATGTAACGGTGTTTCGACATACACTTGTGGATTAGCTTCACTCCAAATGCGGCAGTTTTTTTTGTTGACGTAGCCATTCAACTAGAAGTGCACTTCATCGCTAAACAAAATTCGCTTATAAAAATCGGGAAAAACGGTAATCTCGATTTGGGCCCATTCGACGAATCTACGCCTTGCTTGATGATCGTTTTGATGAATTGCCAAACCAAACTGAGAATAAATCACTTGACAGCTGTTAAATCGGTCGCCATCTTGGAAAGTAATGCCAACTTAAACTTCGATACCTGGAAAAAAAACACTCTTTATATTCTCTTTAAAAAAACACAAATATTATGCAATTGATTGAAATAATCAAAAAACCTTTGATCAAATAATGTAAATTTCACATAAAAAACCCCAATATATATATCCTTTACTTAGATATTCTGATTTGATATTCACAGATATTCACATTTCATTAATTTCAGCAACATTTTAATACCATAAATCATCCATCAATTTGAGGTATGAATTAAAAACATACTTTCTTTTCTTTCCTAGTCATTGATACTTAAAACTCAACAAAATTTTATACTTTTCGCAACAATTATATAAACTAATGTTCAATTAAAAATATAGTTGCATTCTAGTACTTTATAAAGTTTCAGATTTGACACAAACAAGACCTGAACTGATGTTCAATAGAAATAGAAATAATATGTACCAACATTTAATAACGTTTCGGGTGAAACCCACTAATAATTTGATTTGTAGTTCAATAAAATTATAAATCTAGTCTATCCTAATGTTTCTGATGAAACACAAATATCTTTTCAAACTCTCTCTCTTGGAATAGATGATACTATTAATTAGAAAAATGTTTTCTATGACAGAAAACTAAATGTTTAATGCGGTGATCATTTAATGATTCTAATGACTCACCCAACCAATGTTTCCTCTGACGGAAAACTAAAATATTTCGCGCGGTGATCATTTAATGGTTCTAATGACTCACCTGATCAATATTTGTTATTTTAGACACTTTATAATGAATCATGCTGTAAACATATCATCTATTCCAAAACAAACTACAGCTATTAATAATGCACTCTTTACATTACAATACGAACAATAATAAGGTAAAATCCTAGGAGGACCCACTGCTGTTTTTGGCGCCAAAAATTTTTCGCCAAAAAGCGCCAAATTGAAGGTTTTCAAAAAGGCGTCAATGACGAAAAACTCTTGGGAAGCGCATGCGTCAGCGGGGGATGAAATGGTCGTTTCGCAAAGATGAAAACGAATAAATACATTAAATTAATCATTATATAAAGAAAAAAACGGAGAAAGCAATGAAATTCATTTTAAAAAAGCATTCTAAAACCAGTGTGTACAACATGATTTACATTTTTAAAAAAGGACGAAAGGGGCGTTTCGCAAATATAAAATTGAAGAAATACATGAAATCAATCATTTTAAAAAATTTTAAAAGGCACTTACCTTACGCTTGCATTTCGTCATGTTCCGTTGGTGGATACACCCTTGCGATGGATGCAAGGAATTCATGAAAATTGTCATCCACCAACTTGTGACCTGTTCTTATTAACTTTCAAGTCATTCACCACGAACGCATTCATGCTCTTGCCAAACCAATATCTGGTCAAACGCAAGATAATTATTATAGCAAGTTTGCTTTCGCTAAACCAAGTGCCCTTTCTCACACTCCGACCACCGTCGGGCGATTATCTTTCGACTGGTTGCGGCAACGCCATTCGTAGCCGTCAACCGTTCCCTTACGTTCTTACAAACGCATATTTTTTTAAACCTCGGACATTCATAACGAGAAGCAATTAAATTAGCTTTCATACACCATTCTAATGTCTCTTTCTTCCCCTTTTGTGCCCAGGAGCACAAAGAAACCTGTCGCAGCCTCACTTTCAATAATTTCCTTTCACACGCCATTCTTAACAACAACCGGTGGAGAGCAGACCTTCTCAAACGAAGTCAAATGTCAAAATGACGTTTTTTCGGAAAAGGCGAAAAACGTTGTACTTTTTTAGGGTTGCCATTTTTTAGGTGATTTGAAAATCCAAATTTGTTGATGAAATGGAAGGGTTACCATATTGTAACCTTTATCGCTCAAAATTTGGCGATCAAAAGTGGGTCCTCCTAGGATTCAACCCAATAATAACTTTAATTTGTGAGTGTGGACTCCTCTTGCTTACCTGGAACTTCGATGAAATCTTTATATCCTACCGACTGCGCCAATTAAGAATCGTAGGTTCTTTCTCTTCAAATGAAAAGGTCATCAGCAATCCAAGTACAATAAAGTCACTACTTCTTTAATAGCTAAAGAGTTTCATTCCAAGGACAGCCACACACAACACAAAAAACAAAACTAACTACGATACATTTTATTTTAAGTTGTTAACGCCATTTTGTTTCTATCCTCTCCAACGTAATCACTATCCAGCTCATTCTAACATGTTCTCTCGCTCCGCCATCTTGTTGACTTTTTCAACTTGTTCACTTTATTCCTCCTTCTCTCCGTCTTTCGTCTCCCCTCGATGGCCGCGCCACCTATAAAGATTTTTAAACTTCCGGGCGAATCTTACAAATATGATGTGAGATACAAAATGCAAAACACATTCACAACAACAACAACAAAAACTAGCTCATTTTTGAACTATTAGAATGACTTTAAAAGTAAGAAAAAATAAAGCTGTAAAAAAGTAAGCTGAAAACAGATAAACATGATTCAGCGTTAACCTCTTAATTCGTTAACTTTAAGTACGATTGCTATGACAGCAAATGTCGGAGAAGACACCACACTTAGAGGTAGTGAGTACCGATTTCTAATCCCGTGATGACAACACTGATAGTTTCTTTTCTAGAATTGTTTGCATTAATGTAGTCTACGTGGTTTCCCGACAAGAATGATTTCTTCGTATCAAGTTGCTTTGTTGACAACCATTTGCTGGCAAAATAAAACAAATTTCATTAAATCAAAGAGAAAAACAACCAAAATTTTGTTCAAATTTGGTATAAGAATGTCAAAAATTGTTTTCATGTTGTATCAAAATTATTTTGGTATTTCCAACAAAAAATCCATTCAAAATTTTAAAAAATCAAATTATCATAGAAATTTTTGTTAATTCTAACAAATATTTTTTGTAGATGCAAAATAATATATATCTTTATATATAAAAATCTTTTGTGCGTGTGTGTTTGTCACTAAACTCCTCCTAAACGGCTGGACCGATTTCGATGAAATTTTTTGTGTGGGTTCAAGGAAATTCGAGAATGGTTTTGATTCAAAATTGGATCCGATATCGCAATTAGTTAAAAAGGTATTAATTAAAAACATTCAAAAAATACAACTCAACATTCTTTTGCATTGTTGTAACAACGCTATTGTTATAAACAAGTAATATATATATATAAAAAATTTTAATCATTTCCTACTTAGATCAACCAAGAAAAAATTTATTTTAGCTACTTTTTATCAAATAGTTGCAATTAATATAAACATGTATATACATATGACAGAATCACAGCATTAAGTGGTAATTAATTTTTATTACTTATCATTAAAGTATGGTATTGTCATCCAAAACAATCGTGTGTATAAAATTTACTTTCAACTGCATGCTTTAACACGTGAGAAGAAAACCTTTTCAAATTTTGACATAAGTCACCAAAAGGGTCGCTAAGCCGCCAAAGTAGCTGTATTTGTAATTTTTTAAATAATTAGTTTTAATCAATTAATTTTTTTTTATTATAATGAAATTATTGTATTGTCATTCAAAATAATCATGTACATTACATTTCAGCTCAATTGAGCACTTTAAAATGTATTTTATTAACGATTGAAAATTCCACCAAGATAAATAAATAAATAAACAAACAAAGAATTAAATTATGCATAGAGGTCGTGAGTTAATAGTAGGAATTGAAAAAGACGTAAGTTGGCGTCGAAAATTGATTTTCAGCCAAACTGGCCAAACCCGGTCTTTATTGTTACGAAAATGCAGACGCGATTCACGCTTTTTAGCGTTTTTAATTAATATCTTTGTAAATAATCTTTATATATGTAATTCTTCTGTCCGTGTGTATGTAACAGAACTCCTCCTAAACTGCTGGACCGATTTTGATGAAAGTTTTTGTCTGTTTCAGTGGACTCGAGAATGGTTTAGATTTATAATTCGGCTTAGAAATGTTTATTTAATTAATTTTTTATTTATAAATTGTTGATCTTGGAATGTTTTACATTGGATCCGGCAGACTGCGTTACGATCGCAGTATCGAATATTCAAAAATCTTTTATTTTGAATTTAAGATGTGTGTACAGGACAACGTCTGTCGGGTCCTCTAGTCTATATATACACTGCTGGACAATTGCTAAGGACGGATAACACTATCATCCATAGCAACCACAAAATGAAAGGAAGCAAAATGTGGAAAATTAGAATAAGTGCGGGATATTAGTAAGAAGAAGTATGAGTATGCAAATTTTTTCCACGTCTGTTCATCACGTGATAGTGTTCATAAGAGCTTTAAAGGTTTTGACGCGTGTGGACAGTTGTTTCAAGTCAAAGTTTTACAGGAATAATTTAACAGACGAACTTAAAATTTTTGGCATGTCTCCCCGACATCACATAGATTATTTTATGCGTGGCCGAATTATTGGAAAGATCGAAGAAGGGCGAAAAATAACAGATGTTGCCAGGATGTTCGAAATCGCTCACAGCGTTGTTTCACGGCTGTGGAAGTCATTTAAAACTACTGGAATGTGTAGCAGACGGCACGGGGGAGGTCGTGTTAGAAGTACGATGCCTGCAGAAGACATATATCGTCCTATCAGCAAAAAGGAACAGACGCACCACAGCTCAGCAGGTGGCAAATGAGTTTCTTGCTGCCTCAGGAAAGCAGATCTTTCGAAAAACTGTTGCCAGACGTTTGAGGGGAGGAGGACTATACGCACGCAGACCTGTTGTGTGTATCCCATTGACCAGACAGCACCGTACTGCCCGTTTGCAATGGTGTCGAGAGCATCACAATTGGACTGAACAGGACTGGGCATGCGTACTATTCTCAGATGAGAGTAGGTTGAGTCTGTCATCGGATTGTAGACGCCAACTGATCTGGCGCGAGAGTGGTACTGCTTATCGTCCAGAAAATATCCAGGAAAAGGACCGATATCCGACATGCAGTATCATGGTGTGGGCCGGCATCATGATCAATGGCCACACGCGCCTACATGTGGTTGCGAATGGGACTATGACGGGCCAACGATACATTGATGAAGTTCTACTTCCTCATGTTCGTCTTTTCCGTGGTGCTGTCGGTGATAAATTTGTTTTTATGGACGACAATGCAACATGTCATCGAACACTCGCTGTTCAGGATTGTCTAGACAGCGAGGGTTTTCAACGTCTCGTATGGCCAGCGCGTTCTCCAGATCTAAACCCCATTGAAAATGTGTGGGATGCTTTGGGGAGGCAAGTTGCTGGTCGAAACTATCCTCCGACAAAAAAGAACACCCTCATCCGTGCACTCACAGAGGAATGGGATAAATTGCCTCAACAGCTGCTGGATAATGTTGTGCAAAGTATGGTACGACGTGTGGAATGTTGCATCACACTCCCCGGTGGATATATCCCGTACTGATACCTTTCTTTAAGGTGCCTGCTGACTTTTAGATGCATTGTTCCATTTCTCCGTACGCAGATCAAATGAACATTTTTTTTTCTTTCAGATGTTTCACAGCTTTTGTACTTTCTAGAACAATAAATATTCTTTATTCTAATGTCTGAACAGTGTGACAACTATATTTTTTCCTACTAGGCCTCATGTCTCGTTTAATGTTATGCTACATAGCAATTTGTGATCCGTCCTTAGCAATTGTCCAGCAGTGTATAAAGGAGAAAAGGGACTCACTCACTCACTGACTGACTAATCACGATATCTCCGGAACTCTTAAACCTACAAACTTGAAATTTGGTAGGTAGGTTCCCTTCATGGTGTAGACGTCAGCTAAGAACAAATTTTGCAAAGTTCGAACCCCAAGGGGCATTACGAGGGTTTAAGGGGCGTTATAGATAATTATTTCCTTTACTAAACTATTAGATGTACAGTCGTGAAACTTGGTGCACAGATTTCTTTCATTAAGTAGAGATTCCCTACATAATGATTTTTACAAAAATTGACCTCCAAGGGGCGTTGAGGGCACTTAAGGGGCGTTATACATAATTATTTCCATTTTTAAACTATTTGACGTACAGTCTTGAAATTTGGTAAGCGGATTCCTTTCATAGGGTACAGATCCCCTACAGAATGGGTTAAGTTAAATACGACTCCCAAGTGGCGTTGTAGAGAATTAAGTGGAGTTATAGGCAATTAACTTTTTTAAACTATTAGACGTAAAATCTCGAAATCTAGTAAGCTGATTCCATTCATTAAGTAGAGATCCGCTATAAGATGTGTTTTGAGAAAATCGTTTCCTAAGTGGCGTTGCGGGGGCTTAAGGGGCGCTATACATAATTATTTCCATTTTTATAAACTATTAGACATACAGTCTTGAAATTTGTTAAGCGGATTCCTTTCATAGAGTACAGATCCGCTGCAAAATGGGTTTTGTCAAAATCCACTCCCAAGTGGCGTTGTAGAGTATTAGGTGGCGTTATAGGCAATTAACTCCTTTTTTAAACTATTAGACGTAAATACTCGAAATTTAGTGAGCTGATTCCATTCATTGAGTAGAGATCCGCTATAAGACGGGTTTTGTGAAAATCGTTTCTTAAGTGGCGTTGCGGAACCTTAAGGGGCATTATACATAATTATTTCCATTTTTAAACTATTAGACGTACCGTCTTAAAATTTGGTATAAGCGAATTCCTTTCATGGTGTAGAGATCTGCTACAAAATAGTTTTGGGGAAAATTGATCCCCAAGGGTCACTGAGGGGGATTAAGGGGCGTAATAGATAAATATTTCCGCTTTTCAACTAACAGAATCACCTGCTTGAAAATTAGAAGGTATGTTCCGAATAAAGTTCCTTTTACAAAGATTTTTGTGAAAACGGACCCCCAAAGGAGTGAGGTTGCGAGGGATAAAGGCGTGCTATAGAAAAATTTCTGTTTTTGAATTTAACTCATTTACTTGAAATTTGTTGAGCACTTTTCTTTAGTTGAATAGAGTTCCACTAAGAATGGATTTTACGGAAATCAACTCCAGGGGAAAGCGGGGAGAGTTATTGGTGCGTATTGATAGACAAAATTCCCGTTTTTGAATTGCTAAGACTATAATAAAAAAAATTTGGATTGCGTGTTTCTTTTGTTGAATTGGAATCCGCTAAGAATGCTGTCAACGAGGTATTGATGATAAAAATTCCGATTTGCTCTGTTAGATTTTGACTTGAAATTCAGCACGCATGTTTATTTTATGGAGTAGAGATCCACTGAAAGTTGCTTTGGTGGAAATCCACTTGATTATTAGGTTAAGTGATCGAAAAAAATCTTTCTACTTCTATTTTAGATATAAATAGAAATTAGATATTATAATTTATGTTCTTTTTATATCAAGGTGCGAGAGTGTAACAGCTATAAATATATTTTTCAATACAATCGAATTCTTAATTCTAGATATCAATAATTGATGTATATGTAAACAGTATACATATATAAAACATCGTGAAATACCCAGTGAAGTGGGTGGGTAACGGCTAGTATATATATATACATATTTAATTTTATATGTTTGTGAATTACACTTTTCGGATGATGCAATACGCAGATACACCGAAGCTTACAATGAAAAGACTGGAGAAAAGATATGTGTGCCCTTAAAGCGTTTCAGACTACAAAATTTGGCTGTGCCAACTATTTTTATAGATTTCCCACATATCTTTCTAACTCTGGAAATCCCGCTCGAGAATGTCCTGAGCAGAGGCTGCAAAGATTAGAAAATGAACACTTACAACGCTCAATCCAAGCAAGCATAATTTCCAAGGAAGAATTCGAAAAAAAGAAATCATTTACGTCGTTTCCAGAATTAGTAGAGGGTTTAAATGCAGAGGAGCTTCAGGACATATGGACTGTTGTTTGTAAAAATGATCTAGTAATAATTATGATGCTAGACACAATACTATCTCCTGATATTAAAGCATCAGTGATTATAAATAAAGACTTACATTTAACAATTCACTTATGTCAAACAAAGATAGATCAACTTGGTAAGTACAAATTTCCTGTAAAAGTTAACAATACTATTGTTGTAAATGAAATATTACACGAACTGGCTCTCAGAATAGAAATGAAAAGCTCCCTTGATTTTCCTACAGCATTTGGTTTTATTGTTATTCTTTAAGAAAGTATGTTTTCAGATTTAGATGATGATAAAAAAATTGCACTCCATTTCTTAATTGACCAAATCATGTTTTTAACTAGTAACAAGTTTTCTTTTAGATATTCCTCTGAAATGATGTTTTTTTTGTATATTACAATCCATATCACCTCATGCATATAAATTTTTAAGAAATTCATTATATCTCAATATTCCCCATCCCAGAACATTGCGCAAAATTTGTACATCTTTAAAAACTAACCCTCAAACAGAGAAATCAAATGAAAACGTTCTAGCATACATGAAAAAAAAATAAATATCCTAAAATCTGTTGACAAAACTGTCATACTGATGCTTGATGAAATCCATTTAAAGCCATATTTAGATTTTAAAGGGGGTAATATTCTAGAGATGGCATATAACAGTGGACAAGCTGCTACTTCAGCATATGTGTTCAGGATTCAAAGTTTTCTTTCTCCTCTTAAAGAAGTAGTTCATATAATGCCAGTGAAAAAAATAGATGGAGAAAATTGCTTGCTGTTGTTAAAAAAACTATCGTAGAACTTGATGGTATAGGATTCAAAGTTATAGGTGCAGTTTCTGACAATAATTCTATAAATCGAAAAGCAATGTCAAACTTTTCTGTTCCTCCCAAATTGAGCATAGTATACCCACATCCTTCTGATTCTTCCAATTCTTTATTTTTTGTTATTGTTTCAGTGCACATTTTTAAATGCATTCGTAACAATTGGATTAATCAAAAAATGCCGGTCAATGTTTTTTTTTCCAGATTTTGACGATCATAATAAGTTTCCATTATTAGAAGCAAATTTCTCTACATTTAAACAACTATATGACATAGAAAGTAATAATTTAGCATAGTTTGCTTATGGTTTAAATTTGAAGGATGTATGTCCTACAAATCTTGAAAAACAAAATGTGAAACTTGTGCTTAAGATATTTAATAATTTTGTTATTCAGGGACTTCAAATATTAGGAGAGCAACATAAACTAATTAGTTATGAAACAAAACCAATTTTTATTTCTTTAATTTGTACATGGTGGAAAATAGTTAATGTTAAAACACCTTTAAAGGGACAACATTTGCTTGATCCTTATCAGCAACCGATTACTTAATCTCCAGACAACCAAACATGTGAATTCTTGAATAAAATTTTGTCATCCTTAGGCTCGTGGAAGGGAAAAAATTGTACTATTGGCACCCTTACTAAAGAAACACATCTTGTTTTTATTCATACCACATACGCTTTACTTGAAATGTTAAAATATTGCATTAACGAACTAAAATTTCAGTATTTTCTTCCCGGAAAAATTCAAACACATACGTTAGAACGTGGTTTTGGGAAATATAAAACACTTTCAGGTTCTCAATATTTAATACCAATTCGACAGCTTTTTGAAGCAGAAGCTAAACTAAGAATGCAAAATTTTTTACCTCTAACTTTGGTTTCAAACACATATGGCCAGCTTAACTTAAAAGACATTCATTTGGAAGATACGAGCAATGAAAATCTTTTAGAGTCATCAGTATTGCATAATTTTAATATTACACTATCTGAAAAAGATTTTCGTCATGCTCAGCCGTATCTACCAGTTTTAACATATTTAGCTGGTGTTTGTGCTAGAGCAGCACGTAAAAAATTAAAATGCGACCTTTGTACCAAATCACTTGTTATTAATAAATCTTTTGAACTAAATTCTAAATATGATTTAATACGTAACTCAGACAGAGGAAGTTTATTGTGTCCTTCTCCAGATGTTGTTACAGCAGCGGTCTACAACTATATAACAGTTAAGAAACTTCTTTCTATTGATTATGAAAATATCTTTCTTAAACAAAATAATCAACGTCAAATTATTTCAGAAATATCGATTAGCTTGATAAATTCAAATGAATTTTTTTTATATGATGAACCTTGTAACAATGATCATTCTTCTGAGCTAGTTTTAAAGCATATTGTTACGAATTTTGTGTAAATAGTGTAAATAACTTGTATTTGAGTGTTTAATGCATTTATAATACTCTATGTTATATTTATTTCATGTTAAAGTTGTACTATTCACAAGCAATGCCACCGCTTACGTTATAATGGCGATTCAATGAGAACTTGGCGAAATATTGGTGGTAGAGCCAATTTGGCATAATTTTTGGAGACCAAGTTGGTGACCAACTTGGCGACTATAATGGCGTCATTGGCGACCATGTTGGCAAGTTCGGAACCCTCTGGAATCTTCTAGAACAGTGGTGCGCAAACTTTTTTCGACTGCGACCCCTTTTGTACAGAGAAAATTTTTGGCGACCCCTAGAGATAAATGTTCACAAAAACGATGTAACTAGGCGCGTTTCTTTCATTTTATTGAATAAAAAAGTCATCATTTCTGACACATATTAATATTATTTATAATTTAACGAAAATAATTTTTTAAACATAAAAATCAGTAATTTGCCTTTTAATGAGATGTATGTGGCAGCAAGTTTCTGATTATCTCATCGATGTTCGGATGTATGTAGCTAATTGCAATTCGCATATCATCTTCAGGGTTCAAACGAGAGTGGTATTTAGTTTTTATTGAAACTAGTTTGCTAAATCCAGTTTCACATAAATACGTTGGAGCAAATTGTATTTGTAATCTGATGGCATTCTTGCATAGAACGTGATATTGCTTTTCTACGGAAAGTCAAAATTTTTGGCAAGGCTGTCTTAAATTGATTTCGAAGAGTATAATCACTAATCAAATCTATTAATTGCTCTTCCTCACTAATTTGAAGTGTTGAACTGCATATGTCGTAGGAAAAGGGATCACGAATTCAATTAAGATCGTTTTCAGGAAAATCCTCGAATCTTCTCGAAAAATTTTCTTTTAACTTTTCAATGTGATTGGAAATGATGTTTTTAAGTGTAAATATATCTATATTATTTTCCTTGATAAAATCGTTAAAGCAAGGGAACATGTCGGTGTTGTTTTTATTCAGTTCAGTTTGCCAGAGACTAAGCTTATTTTTAAAAGCTTGAATTTTACTGGCTGAAGTTATGATAGTTGAATTCTCACCCTGTGTGTGTTTGGGTGTGCGCGCGCAAGCTGAAATTTAGGCCGTTAAGTTTTTCGAAAATATCAACTAAATAGCTCTGCCTTCTTTTCCAAACTTCATTGATATAATAACTTGCTAATCTATGTTTCTTTTCGCTTAAAAACATATACACTTCATTTTTCAAATAAAATATCCGTCGTAGTATTTTCCCACGTGAGAGCCACCTGATTTCGGTGTGTAACAGTAATCTCTCATACGTTGAGCCCATCTCATTGCAAAGTATTGAAAAGAGACGGCTGTTAAGACTAATGCTTTTAATGTAGTTAATTGAACTAACAGCGTCTCATAATCAGTTGTGCAACTCTTGATCCATATCTTTTGCAACAAGAGCTTGTCGATGAATCATACAGTGATTAAATACCATATGAGGCGCCCCTTTCTGGATTAAGCCTCTGAGCCCCTTGTTCGAACCTGTTAATATTGCAGCATCATTAGTACAAATCGCAACACGGTTTGCCCAGGAAAGGGACTTTGCTTCAAAATATTCATTTATTACTTCGAATATTTTTTCTCCAGTTGTTTTTCCTTCCAAACTTTTGCAACATAAAAACGTTCTGTTATATCTTCATTAAAAATAAATCTAAGGTAAATAATTAGTTGTGGCATTTTGGTGATATCGGTAGTCTTGTTCAGTTGTAAAGCAAATACAGATGAATTTTGTATGCGTTTTATGACTTCTGACTCGATATTTCGTGACATTTCGGAAATCCGCCGAGACACGGTATCTCTTGATAATGTTATTGCTTTTAGTTCATTTCCATATTTATCACCATGCATAATTGATGTCATCTTAGTTGCTGCAGGAAGGGTAAGGGATTCTCCAATTGTATTGGGTTTCATTGTTTTTTCTATTAGATAAGAAACTTCTAAAGAAGCGCGTAATTCTTTCTGAGGCATTGTTGTAAATTTCTTTAGATTTGCACTTTGAATTTTCAGATTTTCAGCTTGTCTGAAAAAAATCGGCATGTTTATTTTGAAGTTCTTTATGTTTAGTTTCCAGGTGCCTTTTTAATTTAGCTGGTTTCATACTCTCATTTGCTAATTTTTCGTTGCAAATGACACAAATCGCGTTTCTTCATCATCAACAACACAAAATGTAAAACCATACTTAATAAATTCCTCATGTCTTTTCTCATTTTTTTAGATGGGGCATTTAGTTCAGAGTTTTGAGACTCCTCACCAGTATTTGTTCGTTTGTTAGCTGAAAATGTACCTGGTGAACGTATTACCCATTTATCCATTATGAATATAAGGATTAAATGTTTTTAAGTAAAACAAATAATTAAAAAAAAATTATCATTTTTTTCGAGAAATTCAATAAAGTTAACAGAGATCTTTCCCTAATGACAGCCCATACCTCATAGCAAAGGTCAGCAAAGCCCGATAAAAATATAAAAAATCATAAGTACACAACGTCACATGATAAAACTCGAGGAGAAACTAAAACAATTGCAGTCCAACTGTTACATGCTACAACTTTACATGGAAACGCGCAGTAAAACATTCAGCGATAATTTTTGGTCGTTTGGTTGGCCTTGGCTTGGTACGCATGTCTACAAGATGACTCCCACAGCCCCTGATTACCATTCTATCTCGTACGGTGCGCACCGCTTTTCACAATACGTATAACATCAATACGTCGGACAAATAGGCGCTTTTCAGTAAAACTGGCGAAATACCGCGAAGAGGGCATCATCTACAGGAGTGAAAAACTTGCGTCTTCCCACTTTACATACATTACGCTTTACGGTCAAGGAAAGAGCGAACAGCAGGAAATTGCAATTAAACAGTAAGTGACGGCGTTTCACTCTTTATATGTACACTGTATGGTATGCAGCATGCAGGCATAATGTATTTCATAAAAATTTGTCGACCCCTAGTTTGCGCACCTCTGTTCTAGAAAGTAGTAGATCTCTCCACTTGTGTCACGTTCAATGCCACGAGCGGTTATATTTCTGGAAGTTTCTGTCCCACCTATAAAAGAAGTTGCTCGCCGGTACGGTGGGCAGTCGAGTTCTTCACAAGTCGCTACACGAGATGGACGGACGTTCACCCAGCCCCCGGAATTCCTTCACGGAACTGTACCGGACAAGCACACATGCCATGATTAGGAGAAAAAAGGAAATGGTAACTGAGCTTAAAACCCACCCCCCATGTACTAGATTAGACTGTCATGACCATAAGATTCCCTTTACCTCGGTAGACGAGGAAATTAATTTAGAAGCCCCCTTTCCTGAAAATAAAATTAATAGTAAATCAAATAAGAAAAAATTAAGCAAAAAAAACGTAAAAATAAAGGTAGAGAATCCACGGAAGAGTTTATCTTTCCCAAAACGACAGCCAGACCTATTTCCCCCACCTCAACCCAGAACCCCCATAGAAACTAATAACAACTTTTCAGGCTTAGAACATCATGTCGAACATCCACTTTCGACCGAAAGACAAGTAACTACTGAAGTAGTTACACCCAAGATGACGCTCGCCCACCCTATCATGTTAAAAATTAAAAAGAATTTCAGAGACCAAATTAAATGCATCTCTGAAAAATTCCTTAAAATACGCAATAGAGTAGCAAACGATGCTGTAAAAAATTTTTCTAATGATCCCGAAGAATACAGAGCCCTTATCCACTTTTTGGAGTCGGATAAGGAATTCGAATTCTACGTAATAAATCGCAAAATAGTTAAATCTATTAAAGCCGTTATTAAAGGCCTCCCTAGTTCCTCAAAAATAAATGACATCACTAACGATTTAGCTGATGTAGGATTTCAAACAGAAAGCTGTACGCAGCTCACCTCTAAAAGAACCAAAAAACCCCTCTCCTACTTTCTAGTAATTCTCCCACGTAATGATAAAAATAGTAAGATCTTTGACATAACAAAATCGGGTTATTTACAGGTGAAAGTTGAGGGTTACCTCGTTAGAGAAATAACCCAATGTGTGTGTGTGGCTTCAACTGTAATAACTTTTACCATACATCCGCGAACTGCTTCATTAAAACCGAGATGTTTAAAGTGCGGAAAAGAGCATGCCACCAGGAATTGTCACATAAAAGAAAGACAATTAAACCCATTTTGTATCAATTGCCAGGACTTCGGTCACTCGGCATGTTTTACAATATGTCCCGAATTCCCCCAGCCTAAGATAGGAACCACTTTTCTGACTCGACTAAAAAGAAGAGTTTTTCAAGTAAATGGACTAAAGAGGGAATTTCCTTCGCTAACGTTGTTAGTGGGGAAATCTCCAGTCACCCCCCGAAAATGAAAATAAAAAGGAAGACTCCACCCGTGGATTCCTTAGCCAAGATAGCAATAGTTCAGATTTAGCTCAAGTTTTAGAACTCTTTAATTTCTTCTCAACCCTAGTTAAGAAAAATCCTAAAATTCCGGACCTTCTCTCAAAATTTAAAGCTTCTACCTCCGACGAAGAAAAAACTTGCCTACTGGCAGAAGCAATAATGAACAAAATTTAAATTCCCCTACTCTTATCTTATTTAAACCTTAAACTTCTCTCTTAATATTTATCAAATTCTCCTTTATTCCAAATTTTTAAAGTAACTTTCTATCACAAAGTACATGAATTTATTCTTTAAAGTTCACTTCCAACCTCCAATCAAAGATCACCTCCATTGCCGACGTCTCCTGCACTCCCATTGGACCTCCACTTCCGAAGTCACGCCCTCCTCTTCTAACCCAAGTTTCCAAAACCATGAACATCAGAGTTCCAGATAGAGGGTTGAAGGCTGCTGGCGTAGCCTAAGTACCTCTAATCAAAATCAACCGCAAAATACGGTGGGCAGTCTTGATTAAGCCAGCGAGTATTGAGGCTTGTTTTGACTAGCGAGATTAGCTCGGCTGTGCTTGTGAATAATCTTTACGTACGTGTATTTTTAAACACTGGTGATTGTGTTTGATTACTGTTGAAGGTGTGAAGACCTTCGGATATTTACCCTGGGAATATTGCTGCTGAATCCTGTATTTAAAGGATTGGATTTTCGATAATAAATTCACATCGCTCTTAAAGAACTGTTTATTTTCTTAGTGATTATTTTGCATAAAATTCACGAACCCGGATGTAAGTAACAATATTATCCTCACTTCTACAAATGCATTATTAAATAACTACTGTAAGGACAAAAATGATAGTAAAAAAGTTGAAATGAAGAAAAGAAAAATACATATTTTATTAGCTAAATAAAGTACATTATTTTTATGTATGTGGGTGCATTATTTTTATCTCTCTCTATATTTATTTTTAGGTGTATATCTATGCTTTTATACATGTATGATTTATTTAAAAAATGTTTTTAACTTATTTTACGATAACTTGTGTGTGTAATATTTTTATTTGTAGGAACTTTATTTTTGGTAATTTTAATTCTTGTTATTGCAAAGAGTGTGTGTAAATTTTTGTTTATTACTATGCATGGTACTAATGAAGTTGTACAACATATTTGATTGTCATTTATAACAACGTATAACTGAATAAGTACTTTTGGGAGAAAAAGTACCAAAGATTTAAGGAAAGAAAAGTAACTGTGACAACAGTTAAATAACTTGTGTAATCTATTTTTATGTATGTACTTATTTTCCTGTATACATCTATAATTTTATAGTATAGATTTTTCTCCAAAATATGTTTGAAATTTATTTAATATTTCTTAATCTTTTGATTGTATTTGGTAGCAATAAAGTTAGAGTTTTTAAATTTGTGTGTCCGTTTTTTCTTTTTGATTTGCTCGAAAAAAATACCTACTTTATTAACTAAATGAATTACATTTTTATGCATGGGCGTATTATAACTTATTTTACGATAACTTGTTATATTGTTATTTATAGGAACTTTATTTTTTGGTAATTTTTAATGCTGCTATTTCAAAGAGTGAATTTTTGTAAATTAATGTGCATGATACCAATAGTTTTAAAACATTTAATCTACATTTGTAACAATGCATAATTGAATAACTATTGTTGGAGGGAAAATATAGAAACATTTTAAGCAATGCAAAGTAACTGACAAACAGCTAAATAAACTGTAATGTGTTTGCGTGATTATATTTAATTTTATGTATGTATCTATAAACATATATGTATGGGTATAACAAGAATTTTTTTTTAGTTAATGGTAATTTTTCATGCGGTTATTGCAGACAGCAAGCTTTCGTTTATTAATTTGATATACCAATTAAGTTTTAAAACATATTTAATCTACATTAGTAACGTTGAATAACTACTTTTGGGGGGAAAAGTACTAAAAATTTAAGGAAAGAAAAGTAACTGACAAACAGCTAAATAAACTGTGTACTCTATTTTTATGTATGTATTTATTTTCCTGTATATATCTATAATTATATAGGTATAATTTATCTACAAATATATTTGAAATTAATTTAATAATATTTTATATTGTATTTGTGTGATACCAATAAAGTGTTACTGTTTTTAAATTTGTATGTCGTTTTTTGTTTTGAAAACTATTTCTAATTTTAATTCCCTCTTTGTAACTGTCCTGAAAAAAAATATGAAAATAAATTTTAAAGCTAAGAAATAAGCACAGTTTTATTAAAAAAATACGTATTCGAATACAAAAGTTTCTTACAATTTGCTACTATGTAATACATGTGTTTATAACTGTTCATCGCAATGCGTTCGTATTAAATACATCGATAATCGTATACTAGCAATTATTTTTTAAATAGGTAAACTAATATTTACTCTTATATGTTTTTGCACATGAAACACAATTTAATGATTAATTTACTAATTTTTTAAATTTCCTGTAAGTATATTTGTTTTAATAACAAAAAGTATTTAAAAAATGTATCAGAGAAGCTCTGTACTGGATGGACGATCTCTCCCTACTAGTAGTGACGTCACAAACCAGTCGCCAGGCCTTTTATCATCTAGGAGGTATTGGCAGGTGTCCCACCCTTTTCCCGTGCAGCGCAAGAGCTCAAAACCGTCTTGAGACAGGAGTGGGACAATATCCCCCAAGGACTCCTCAATAGATTAGTGAAGATCCTGGAGAACAGATGCAAAATGTGTGAACAGATCTTTCTTTGTGTGCAAAATGTGTGAACAGAACTTCCAATTTTTTATTTTTTGTTATTGATTCAGTGCATATTTTTAAATGCATTCGTAACAATTGGATTAATCAAAAAATGCCGGTGAATGGTTTTTTTTTCCAGATTTTGAAGATCATAATAAGTTTCCATTATTAGAAGCAAATTTCTCTACACTTAAACAACTATATGACGTAGAAAGTAATAATTAAGTAAAGGTTGCTTATGGTTTAACTTTGAAGGCTGTATGACCTACAAATCGTGAAATACAAAATGCAAAACTTGTGCTTAAGATATTTAATAATTTTGTTATTTATCGACTTCAACTATTAGGAGAGCAACATAAACTAATTAAATATGAAACAACATCAGTTTTTATTTCTTTAATTTGTACATCGTGGAAAGTAGTTAATGTTGAAATACCTTTAAAGGGACAACATTTGCTTGATCCGTATCAGCAACCGATTACTTAATCTCCAGACAACCAAACATGTGAATTCCTTCATAAAATTTTGTCATCCTTAGGCTCGTGGAAGAGAAAAAATTGTACTATTGGCACCCTTACTAAAGAAACACATCTTGTTTTTATTCATACCACATACACTTTACTTGAAATGTTAAAATATTGCATTAACGAACTAAAATTTCAGTATTTTCTTCCCGGAAAAATTCAAACAGATGCGTTAGAACGTCGTTTTGGGAAATATAGAACACTTTCAGGTTCTCAATATTTAATACCAATTCGACAGCTTTTTGAAGTAGAAGCAAAACTAAGAATGCAAAATTTTTTACCTCTAACTTTGGTTTCAAACACATATGGCCAGCTTAACTTAAAAGACATTCATTTGGAAGATTCGAGTAATGAAAATATTTTAGAGTCATCAGTATTGCATAATTTTAATATTACACTATCTGAAAAAGATTTTCGTCATGCTCAGCCATATCTACCAGTTTTAACATATTTAGCTGGTGTTTGTGCTAGAGCAGCACTTAAAAAATTAAAATGCGACTTTTGTTCCATATCACTTGTTATTAATAAATCTTTTGAACTAAATTCTAACTATGATTTAATACGTAACTTAGACAGAGGAAGTTTATTGTGCTCTTCTCCAGATGTTGTTACACAGCAGCGGTCTAAAACTATATAATAGTTAAGAAACTTCTTTCTAATGATTATGAAAATATGTTTCTTAAACAAAATAATCAGCGTCAAATTGCTTCAGAAATATCGAATAGCTTGATAAATTCAAATGAATTTTTTTTATATGATGAACCTTGTAACAATGATCATTCTTCTGAGCTAGTTTTAAAGCATATTGTTACGAATTTTGTGTAAATAGTGTAAATAATTTGTATTTGAGTGTTTAATGCATTTATATTACTCTATGTTATATTTATTTCATGTTAAAATTGTACTATTCACAACCATTGCCGCCGCTTACGTTATAATGGCGATTCAATGAGAACTTGGCGAAATGTTGGCGGTAGAGCCAAGTTGGCATCATTTTTGGAGACCAAGTTGGTGACCAACTTGGCGACTTTAGCGACTATTTTGGCGTCATTGGTGACCATGTTGGCGAGTTCGGAACCCTCTGGAATCTTCTGGAACAGTGGTGCGCAAACTTTTTTCGACTGCGACCCCTTTTGTACAGAGAAAATGTTTGGCGACCCCTAGAGATAAATGTTCACAAAAACGATGTAACTAGGCGCGTTTCTTTCATTTTATTGAATAAAAAAGTCATCATTTCTGACACATATTAATATTATTTATAATTTAACGAAAATAATTTTTTAAACATAAAAATCAGTAATTTGCCTTTCAATGAGATGTATGTGGCAGCAAGTTTCTGATTATCTCATCGATGTTCGAATGTATGCTGCTAATTGCAATTCGCATATCATCTTCAGGGTTCAAACGAGAGTGGTATTTAGTTTTTATTGAAACTAGTTTGCTAAATCCAGTTTCACATAAATACGTTGAAGCAAATTGTATTAGTAATCAGATGGCATTCTTGTATAGAACGGGATATTGCTTTTCCACGGAAAGCCAAAATTTTTGGCAAGCCAGAGGCTTAAATTGATTTCGAAGAGGATAATCACTAATTAAATCTATTAATTGCTCTTCCTCACTAATTTGAAGTGTTGAACTGCATATGTCGTAGGAAAATGGATTACGAATCCAACCAAGATCATTTTCAGGAAAATCGTCGAATCTTCTCGAAAAATTTTCTTTTAACTTTTCAATGTGATTGTGATTGGAAATGATGTTTGTAAGTGTAAATATATCTATATTATTTTCCTTGATAAAATCGTTAAAGCAAGGGAACATGTCGGTGTTGTTTTTATTCAGTTCAGTTTGCCAGAGACTAAGCTTATTTTTAAAAGCTTGAATTTTACTGGCTGAAGTTATGATAGTTGAATTCTCACCCTGTGTGTGTGTGCGCGCGCGCAACTCAAATTTAGGTCATTAAGTTTTTCGAAAATATAAACTAAATAGCTCTGCTTTCCTAGCCAAACTTCATTGATATAATAACTTGCCAATCTATGTTTCTTTTCGCTTAAAAACACATACACTTCATTTCTCAAATAAAAATATCCGTCGTAGTATTTTCCCACGATATTTTGTTATATTGTTATTTATAGGAACTTTATTTTTTGGTAATTTTTAATGCTGCTATTGCAAAGAGTGAATTTTGTTAATTACTGTGAATGATACCAATAGTTTTAAAACATTTAATCTACATTTGTAACAATGCATAATTGAATAACTATTGTTGGAGGGAAAATATAGAAACATTTTAAGCAATGCAATTTAACTGACAAACAGCAAAATAAACTGTAATCTGTTTACGTGTACATATTTAATTTCATGTATGTATCTGTAATCATATATGTATATGGGTTTAACAAAAAAAATTTTTTAGTTAATGGTAATTTTTCATGCTGTTATTGCAGACAGCAAGCTTTCGTTTATTAATTTGATACCAATTAAGTTTTAAAACATATTTAATCTACATTAGTAACATTGAATATCTAACTTTTGGGGGGAAAGTACTAAAAATTTAAGGAAAGAAAAGTAACTGACAAACAGCTAAATAAACTGTGTAATCTATTTTTATGTATGGTATTTATTTTCCTGTATATATCTATAATTATATAGGTATAATTTATCTACAAATATATTTGAAATTTATTTAATAATATTTTATATTGTATATTTGTGTGATACAAATAAAGTGTTACTGTTTTTTAATTTGTATGTCGTTTTTGTTTTGAAAACTATTTCTTATTTTATTTCCCTCTTTGTAACTATTCTGAAAAAATATAAGAAAATAAATTTTAAAGCTAAGAAATAAGCAGAGTTTTGTAAAAAAAATACGTATTCGAATACAAAAGTTTCTTACAATTTGCTACTATGTAATACATGTGTTTATAACTGTTCATTGCAATGCGCTCGTACTAAATACATCGGTAATAATATACTTGCAATTTTTATTTACATAGGTAAACTAATATTTACTCTTATGTTTTATGTACATGAAACACAATTTAATGATTAATTTACTAATTTTTTAAATTTCCTGTAAGTTTATTTGTTTTAATAACAAAAAGTATTTAAAAAATGTATCAGAGAAGTTCCGTAGAGGATGGACAATCTCTGCCTAGTAGTAGTCACGTCACAAACCAGTCGCCAGGCCTTCTATCTTCTAGGACAGGGGTGTCCAACCCAAATCGGTTGGTGGGGCACGTAAAAATTTACTAAACTGAGGTGGGCCACACATATCAAAATAAAAAATATTATTCAAATCATTTTACTATCGTACAGCATTTAAAATATGATATAATCAACATTCAATTATTGATATGATCAAAAAACACCAAGTTTACTTTTTACTAGATCACAATCACAACAAAGTTGAAAGTCGACCGATTGCACTTGTTGGTGGAAGAATATATCTTAACCTATAAGGTAGATTTATGCTGTAGATTTATGCTGCCATCTGAGGTTACGTAGTATAACAACTATGTGCGTAACATCTTCACATTTTATACTTGTGTTACAGTATGTTTGCATAAAATTGATTTAGATTTTCAAAATTTTTATTTAAAATGCAAAAAAGCAATTAAGTAAAGAACAGCTTTGTAATTATTACACTGTTTGTCAGAAAAAGTTTTTTTCCTGCCCGATAGCCAAATGTTTAGTTTCTTATTGTATGACATTAATTACTGCATCGTGATGAAATATATATTATAAAATGAAAAAGTTACGTAATTTCATAAAGTTAAAACATTAAACAATTTTATTCAGCTGCCGTAATTCTCTTACATTTCTACTAGCTGGTCTGAAAGTCCTGAGGGCTTAATCCATCATCGGATTCTTTTATTGCCAAATAAAACAAGAAAAAGACTACTAATCTGAACTTAAAAATATAGACATAAATTATTTCTCTGACAAATAGAACTAAATACACTACTCACTCTTAACGAAGTTCTTTTTGAAGAGGAATAACACACCGAAGTTCATCTGCTTTCCTTATCCATCAACACCTGTTATTACAAATGCTTTTAAGTCAAATGGAAAAAAATTATTTCGGTAAAAACTGCACGTGAAGATGTGGGTGTGTGTCAAAACACGATATTTTCGGTTCAACCGTCTGTAGTCCAAATGTCTAAAATAATATAGATAGAAACTTCAATTGGGGCGCAAAAATTCTCCAAATGGGCTACGGGTTTTGCATGCCTGATCTAGGAGGTATTGGCTGTGGTCCTACCCCTGTCCCGTGCAGCGCAAGAGCTCAAAACCGTCTTGAGACAGGAGTGGGACAATATCCCCCAAGGACTCCTCAATAGATTAGTGAAGATCCTGGAGAACAGATGCAAAATGTGTGAACATATGCAAAAACCATTATGTTTCTACATAATTGTCAATATCAATACGTATGTCATGTTCAATTTTCACAATAGTTAACTTGTTAGCCTTAACGTGGACATAGTCGATCTGAGATAATTTTTGATTCATTTTAGCTTAGGGAAGCTTCTCTCGCAACTGGCATTACTGATGGCAGATGTTAAAAAATTCTTAACATTATGAAAATGATTGGTAAACCATCTTTAAGTTTGAACGCAATAATATATATAAATGACCCCAGAGAGCCGGATCTAATGAGTTCTTTTTTGCAGCCTGGATCTACTGTAGCTATGAGAGCTTGTAGACGTACGCGCTCAAGTTGGAATTCTTTATTAACTAGCTGTACCCTGCCAAGCGTTGCTGTGGCTCATTCTGGTTGAAGAGAAAACACGTGTTTTCAGTATGTTTAAACATTTGCATTAGAGGTATGATTTTTTTTTATAAAAAATGTATAAATATATTTACATAAAACTTTTTTTTCCTTAACTGATATCATTTGTAAATTATAAACCAAACACTTGAAGTTATTACAGCTTATTTTTGTCCTTATGCTATGAACTTAAATTTATTTACATTGTCTTCATAGTGGAGACTTCAAATTTGAAGATAAATTTTAAATGGCTCCACTCTGGATTCCTTGAGGGCAATGGGTTAGTTTTACAGAGCTTATGGATATTTCTGTTAAATCAGAGGCATGTTCACAATTGCACATTTCTACAAACTGTCATTTTGAAGTATGAATGGTATTTCCTGATGTTACATAGGAAATGTTTTGATTCTGCAGTATATCTGGCAGGTAACGTTTTTAATGGCTCTGATGGTTCTCCAAGTAGAGGCAGTTTAATTTTTTCAGCGGTACAAAACATTCCTTTTGTTTCTCCCTTAAATTTCAGAGCATTGCAATAAGGATACACTTTATTCATTGTGCTGATGAGAACATGCTAGCTCAACCTATAATCTTCCACTGGGTTATAACTGAACGCAAGGTGACTGTTATTGTGTAATTGCTCACCACAAAGTCATGTTTGAGATAGATGTGCTGTTTCTGGTTTGACATCATTCAGCCATTCGCAACCTATTGTATTCTTTTTGCTGAAAACAGAGCAGATCTGATGTTGCAAAACACGAATACTGTACTCGCAAATGTGCATCCTCAAGTCTGGCTGCATGTTTCTCTGCTGCGTCCTCGGCATGTGTTTGTGTCATTCTTTGTCTGTTTTTGTCCTTTGCTGATGCCCGTTCTTCCTCACTCTGAAGTGCAATTACACTCGTTGCTCTACTTTTGCCTTACGTGTATTATGACTTAAGTTTGATTCCCTGCAAGGCATTATTTTTATGTAGTGAAGCTAATTGACTGCGCTTGATAAAAAAAAAGTTAAAACAAAAACGTATTAAATTTCAAAACAATTAAAAAAAGAAAAAAATCAGGAACAAAAGGAAAGGCGTATCAATTGACACAGCTCAACCCCAATGCAATGAGAGGCTGAAGATATTTTCAGTTGAATACGCAAGGAAAATTCAAATATAAACACGGATTTTGCAGCAGAAATCTACGACAAAGTGTTGATAATGATGGATATTTTTTGCAATTCACAATTCGATTAGCATTAGCAATTGTTATCAAAAATTTAATGGCCTAAAAAATTTTATGGCCTAAATTTAATGGCCAGAGTGGCTTATATCTAGACACAGACTGTTTCTCATATGGACAATTACCGGAAAATCTGGCATATAACACGCCCCTATACTTCCAAGCTAAAATTTTTAATTTTTAGGTATATTCGCCGTATAATGCGCATCCCATTTACGTAGAAACCTGGAATGTATGCGTGCAATGCTCTATATTTTGAAATCCTTTATTCAAAGTATTATTGCAAGTTTTTGAAAAAAAAAATAAAATACTTCTAGTAAAGTTCATAAGGAATGCCGTTTCTTTTAAATAAGCAGTATTTTGATTAATGCCGTTGTCTAATATTTCTTCATCTCTTTTTTTAATTTTATTTTTAAAGATATCATTTTTATACATGGCGTATAACACGCACTTGTGAATCTCAGTCTTATTTTTGTATTGAAAGAGTGCATGTTATACGCCGAATTTTACAGTATTTGGTTTTCTGGGTACTTAAATATTAGCATCACCACAGCCAAATTGCCGCCATGCCAATCACATTATTTTCACACACACACGTGGTATCAATTTTGTTAAGGTGATGCTAATACATATGTGCTGTCGTGTGTTCTAGAGCAGCAGTCATCAATTAGGGATCCGTGAGAAATTTTGGATTGGAAAATTGGGACATTACTTTTACTTTTATGAAGTGTCAATTTAAAAAAAAAGAAGAGCAAAAAACAACATATTATGGAACATGGATTTTACTTTACTAAAAACTTTTAGTTTCCACTTTTAACGAAATTCCTAAATTTAGTGATTTTTTAAACTATTTTTTCATATTTACCATCTAAATTTGAAAGTCAATTATGGTAATTATTGTAAATTGGTGGCAAAACACTTCAGTCTGTTGATCGTCAGTTTGTTATTGCTTTTCATAAAGTTTATTTTCAGGGGTATGGAAACATAAATATAGACGTAAATATGGATGTAGTGGTCCACCATATAGTAAGTAATCAATCCTATTAGTGGTTCACAAAAAATTATGAAATTATACGTTCATGAAGTGCTGAAGGTTGGCAACTGCTGTTCTAGAGTAGGCACAAGAGACAATTTTGTATCTGCCCAGAGAACGAAGGAACACGAAAAGTCTACCCATATAAGCACTGTAAAATTAACACTTTAACCTTAAAAAGAGCCATTTTAAGTTTATTTTTAAACTTGGCACCCCTCCTATCGAGACAATGTCAATAATTTTAGATTCATAACATGGAAAAAAACCCATAATAACGGGAAGTATCCTGTTAACAAATTACAAATGAAATATATTTAGAAAAGTGTTTTTTATGTATATTTACACATTTTTTTATATAAAAATCATACCTCAAGTGCAAACGGGTAAAGGTATTAGAAACGTGTGTTTTTTCTAATACCTTTTTTCTAATAAATATGTGTTCCACAGGAATGCATGGCTGAGTACAGCTAGCTATAACAAACTTAAGTGTTAAAAAGCTATAAAAAATTGAAGTTCAACACTATACACAAAGGTACTATTACAATTATATCAATCCCGATTTTCTATGTGTCGTACACGGTGAATTTGCAACCATGTGCTTCCTTTTATTTAATGCTGCCAATATGGTTTTGATAATACGTAAATACTCAAACGAACACAAAATATACATAAGAAAATTTTAACTTTCCCATTTGTATTTCAGAGTAATATCAAATAAAATGGTGAAATCAAACAAAATAGATCCTTTGTGAGTCTAATGTTATTGCCCCAACTTTTAGAAATTACAACAACTACTCAGAGGAAAAATTCACAGTCAAGAGCAAAAAAATATTATTGTGTACAAACAGAATGGTTTTCCCTTAGTGAATGCATGTTGCAGCATTTGGTGATGTCTTTTTGATTTTAGGTAAATGGTCGACTAAAAACAACAACATAAGTATGAAAAAATAAATACTATATATTAATTTAGTTTAGGATCTCACCGAAGAAAGATAAAATAGGTGAATCTATAGCATACAGAATTAAAATTAGTATTTTATACATAAAATTTATCCAAAAAATATATATCCCGAGCTTAAAAATAAATTGAAAAACGAAATACAGTACTAAAGTTAATTGACATAAAGAGAACTGAAGTATCTTTATCAATGAGGAAGCATAACTTGAAAAAATAATTACACTCCTATGACCACCTGCTTCCTCAACACGTATTTGAGCCATCTGTTTTGCTTGTTTTCTGATGCTTATTCTAATTTGACGTGGAGTTACCCTTATCACTGCTTTTGCGTGGAAAGTAGGATGGCGTAAGTTCAATTTTTAGCAAAGCAATTTTATGTACTGAAATCGATTGACTGCACTTAAAAAGATTAAAACAAAAAAATATGAAATTGAGAAACAGCTCTGAGTGGGCCTTGTATCTAAATTCCTTTGAGGCCCTTTTTCAGATATGAGCACTATGTTAGTGGGACAGTAGTAACACTTGTTGGGGCCCTGCATCATTAATATGGCTGATACAGTGATAGCTATGTCCCTGACAAAAGCAAACCATAATAACTTGTTAAGAAATTTGCATTTTGTTAAAATTTACTAATGTAATCTCTTTAAGAAAGTTATAACATAAACATAAAAAGCAATCAAAAACAAAATAAGGTTCAATATTTTGATGACTCAAAATTTATATATAAGAAACTTTTAATTTTTTTTTTTTTTTTTTTTTTTTGCCATTTGTATTCAAGTAGTAACATCAAACGAAAGGTACTTACGTATTATCGCAACCTATTAGCGACATTGTATAAAACGAAGCACATGATTGCCAATTCATGTAAAAGTAGGATAAAATGTTGTCGATAATCTGATAAGTATAAATAAAATTTAAAAACTGTCGAAAATACGAAAAAACATTCTTAAATGAAATTTAAAAACTGTCTAAAATAGAGAAAAATATATATATATATATATATATATATATATATATATATATATATATATATATATTAAAAATCCCTTCGATTAATTTCTCAAAATTAAAATGTCGCCAAGTGAAAAAAAATATTGTTAGAATATGCACGGAACGTTTTCCAAACATTGAATGCATATAGTGGCATTTGGCTACGTCTTTTGATTTGAGGTAAATGGTCGACGGAAAGAAACGTAGATACCAAAAGTAAACCAAAAAATTACATAATGAATTAATTTAATTTTGGATTATTGGAGAAAGAGATAAAATAGGCGGAAAATTTCAGTCTGTACACTACTCGCGTTTGTGGAGATCAGGCGGCCAGTCTGGTGTTATCATCAAAAGTGTAACTATTTGGCAGAAAAATAAGTGGAGAGTGTAGTTAAGTAGGTGTCAGGTGTCGTCCTCGTCGCTTGATCATGGTTCAAAATTACGAGCTCCGTTGCCAAGACCACTCGTGTAGCTGAACACAGTGCGACGTTAATATTCTCTCACTCACTAGCATAAGGGGTGCAATCTAAAATTATCGAATAATATTTGACTTGTGTTGGAGAGTGGTCCCTATGTGTTTTTTTTAGGAAACCAGACGAGGATGTTGACACAACTCCTTTATTTTTACACTCGGTCGGTTGCTCGGGAAGTAAGTCGGAACACTTACGATGGGCACCGTAATTCCGCGCTCTCGCTCGTCTGATCTCCCACACACACTCTGAAAACTCTTAATCCTCGTTTCGCTTAATACACTTAATCACCGCCGCGCGGCTCCCACTGCGCATGCTTGAACCCGGCCTTGCAATATTAATATTCAAAACAATAACACAATACAGTTTAACGATTCACAACAAGTTTCACAAAAATTACACAATTGTTTTCAAAATTATTATATATATAAAAGGTACTACAAAATTTTCACTAAAAAAATACAAGTTAAATTTACAATAGCACAATTTAAAGATAAACACATAATTTCTTAAATGGAAATTGACCTTAACTATTTACATCTATAGGTAGAATACAGACCTTAGTTAAGGGCCTCTTAAATTCTCCTGTCTTTGTATTAATTTTGATTGTTCTCACTTTACCATCAGAACTATGATACACCTCAACGACGCGCCCAAAAAGCCAGCTGCATACTGGTGTAAAATCCTCCTTTACAATTACCATTATACCACACATTACATTGTCCTTCTCGATCATCCTCTTTCCTCTCTGTTGGAGGGTATTCAGATAATCGGTACTCCATTTTTTCCAAACTACCTGAATTACCTTTGTTGTTTTCTGCTAATGGTTTAATCTATTGTCATTAATATTAGTTACTATGGGCTCAAGAATAGAATTAATTGATCTACCAATTAAGAAATGTGCAGGCTTTAATACCTCAAAGTTATCAAAATCATTGGATATTGGTGTAAGGGGCCTGGAATTTAAAATTCCTTCCACCTGGGTAATCACTGTTTCAAACTCCTCGTATGTGAGTCGGGATCTTCCCAGTGCTCGCTTCAGGTGATATTTCACTGATTTTATGCCCGCCTCCCAAAGACCTCCCATATGTGGGGCCCTTGGTGGAATAAAATTCCATTCAATACCTTCCTCAGTGAAATATGCCACCAGATTTTGATCTGGAAAGTTATGGATCTTATAAAATGCCTTTAGTTGAGAATTCGCACCAACAAAAATTTTTGCATTATCCGTAAAAATTTTGGAACATTTTCCTCGCCTAGACATGAATCTCTTAAGGGTCGAAATTATTGCATCCGAAGTCAAATCGGAAAGAATTTCTAGGTGGATGGCACGAGTCACAAAGCAAATGCAAACACAAACATAAATTTTATTCAGAAAGCCCTTTCTCTGGTGTTTTGTAAGTTACAAAATATGGACCTCCCAAATCTAGTCCAGTTATACTGAATGGAGGGGCCATATTTACTCTTTCATATGGTACATTGCCCATTATTTGAGAAGAGGAAATTGGTTTACACTTGAAACTCACCACACAAGTATGAACCGTTTTCCTAGCTAGGTTTCTCTCTACCTCCTAAAGCCCAAAATCTCAATCTTACTGCATTCAGTAGTCCTTGTGGACCTACATGAAATAATTTCTTATGCAAAGTTATGAAATATATTTTACTCAATTTAGAATTTTTAGCCAGTATAGCTGGATGCATTTGGCTGTAGGGTATGGAAGCTTTTTCCAGCCTTCCACCAACTCTCAGGATTCCTTTATCATCCTGGAATATGTTCAAAGATTTAAGATTACCTGACGGTTCACTTAAGTTAATGCCACTCTGGTCCTGTTTAATAAGCCAGGTTTCTGCATCATTTACCTCACTTGTAGTTAAAGGTCCCCTCTTTTTCACCTTGGATCTGCAATTGTTAATAAATCTATAAATATAAGAAACAATATGTATTATTTTAAAATAATTATTAGATAAGTCCATAAGATGGTTGAAAAAGTCAAAGTTCTTGGAATTCAGCAATGAAGTCTCCAGAGTTCTCTCAGACACCCTTAGTTCGCAGTCAAAGTCATCTCTCTGGGTTGGTTCCGCAATGACAGCGGTTGAATAAGCACTCTGTAGAAGAAGCTCAGGACCATGCTACCATAGAGAGTCATCACGAAGCTCCTCAGGAAGTAGTCCTCTAGAAAGCACATCTGCAGGATTCTGTTCTGATTCAAATGTGATGCTACTGGTCACAGGAACTTAGTTGATGAATCTTAGACACTCGATTAGCGACGAACGTCTTCAATTCTCTTGATTCTCGATGTATCCATGAAATCACAATAGTCGAATCCGACCAAAAATGCACAGCTGTAATTAATATGAAGAGTCAATGCCTCCTTCACCTTCTTCATCAATTTAGCGGCAAGAACTGCCCCACACAGTTCAAGTCTTGGAATGGAAATCTGCTTCAGAGGCGACACTCGGCTTTTACATGTTACGAGACACACTTTAACTTCTCCAAGGACAGATATAGACTTGAGATAAATGGATGAACCATAAGCCTTTTCCGATGCGTTGCTAAATGCATGTAACTCAATGCTCTCCGCTCTGTGAATCACAATACATCTGTCAATAGAGATGTTATTCAAGGTTTCAAAAGAGCCGATAAATCGACGCCACTCATTTTCTTCTTTAAAAGGAAGTTCATCACTCCATCCCAGTTCTAGCAACCACAATCTTTGCATAAATATCTTTGCCCAAGTTATGATCGGTTCGAGGAGACCCTAAGGGTCAAAGATTCTTGCAATAGTAGACAAAACCATTCTTTTGGTAAATGAAGTTAACCTTTGTTGCTCTATTCTGAAAAGGAAACAGTCTAACTTAGGATTCCAAATTATTCCTAGCGCTTTAGTCTCATCAGACTCCAAGAAAGCATACTCCTTTAGATCGGAAGTTATCTCGGGTAAATTTCCACACCACTTATGAAGATGCATCCCTGTGGTCTAGAACATTTCTATTAATTGATGCTGCAATTCGATTACCTCTTCTATATTCTCGGATCCCGAAAGTATGTCATTCATGTAGCAGTCACTCATCACCACTGGAGCTGCTAAAGGAAAATTATTAGCTTCATCCATCGATAACTGCTTCAAAGTTCTCGTGGCTAAGGTGCGCTAACTGTGCCGTAGGTGACTGTAGTTAACTCGAATGTTTTTATTGGCTCTCCTATGCCCTTCTTCCACAGAATTCTTTGCAAACACGTTTGCTCCGGATGTATGTTTATCATGCGAAACATTTTCTCTATATCGGTAGTAAAGGCATACTTGTGCTTTCGGAAGCGAACCATAATGGAAAAGAGGTTTTCTTGGACCAGTCCGCCATTAAATTGAATTGAATTTAGAGGTTTCCCATTCATTGAAGGACTTGATGCATTAAAAACAGCTCTCAGTTTAGTTGCAGACTTTTCGGGGCGATAAACACCATGGTGTGGCATGTAAAATGCAACTGCAGACCCATCCACCTTGATTTCCCTCATGTGGCCTAAATCCTCATATTCCTGTAAAAATTTCTGATACAGGGACAAATATTCTTTATCTCCACTTAGTCGTTTCCACAAAGAGTTTAATCTCTGAATTGCGGTTTGTTTGAATTCACCAAGCCATGAAGGATCTTCTTTAAATGGTATCGCCACCGTATATCTTCCCTGGTCATCTCTCGAATGAGTGTTTTTAAAATGGTCTTCGCAAATATCTAATTCACTGGATTTAACAGAATCTATTTCTACATTTTCGATTTCCCAAAACTTCTTAATTGAATGCTCTAGACTATCCGCAGCCTGAATAAACCCACAATGTTCTTTTCTCTTCGCGTCTGAAGAAGTAGATCCGGAAACGACAAATCCGAAAACAGTGTTTTGAAAAATAACATTTGAACCCTCCATCTTGAACTGTCCGGGTACCATTAATTCATAAAATACTTCTGCACCTAATAGCATTTTCCCGCGCTCTGGAATATTGAAATTTTTGTCAGCTAATTTAAGATTGGGAATATTATTCAGATTACAATCGATTTTCGTTGTTGGAACAAGATCTTCCGTTATTGTTGGTATAAAAAAAATGTTTAATGTTTTAATGTAACTCCCTTCTTTATTGCTAATAGATACTGAAACGCGCGAGTCACAATCAGAATTACTGATTTGTTTAGTCCCGAAACCGAAACATTAGTTTTGTATTTTTTCAAGCCAATTAAATCGCATAAGCTCCTCGCTAAAAAGTTAAATGTAGATCCGCTGTCTAAAATTGTTTTGACTGGGAATAAACCATTTTCACTTTTAATGTAACAAATTGCTGAGCTTAGCAAAACACATTTTTTCTGTTTATACTCGTTGCGGTTAATAAGTTGTTTTGGGTTTCTACTCGCGGCTCGAAGACTGGCGCTGATGTATTTAGAGGTTCAAAAGTGGAATTTCTTACTTCCTGGTTTTGCTCTGTATAATGTATCGTTTTATGATGTCTCTTTTGACACTCAGAACAAACAAATCTCGATTTACAGTCTTTCGCTCTATGAGATGTAGAAAGGCAATTAAAGCAAAGGTTATTAGTTTTAACCAGATCAATTCTCTTATTTATGGGAAGTTTTAAATACACTGCACACTTATATAATGGATGCGATTCAGCGCAACAAACACATTTAGAATCTTTAATCTCGCTCAAAAATACCCTTGACACGTTTTTCACTGGATTATTTCTAGTAAGGACATTTGGCAAAGGTTTTAAGCTCTTTCTCCAAGAAGTTTTATTCAAGTCTATCTCTTTGGCAAGCTCTGGTGGGCGAAACCAATCATTTCCTGCTCGAACGAAAATGTGTGACGCTACCTCTTTTTCAAGCGAACTGAAAATTTTGTCGGACAGAATAAGATCGTTTAAGTTGTCAAAATCAGAGACCTTCCTTAATTTTATGTAATGCTGCCAATTTGTAATTAAGCGAGAAATATATTGAATATATGTTTCATTTGGATGACGCGTAGCTTTTTAAAATTGTTCAAGGAAATTATTTGCACTTGGCTCATATTCTCTTAGTATTATTGATTTTAGTTGTTCATAATTGTTAAGCTCGTCATCTTTAACATATATTAACACATTTGAAGCTTTTTCTCCCAACAAATTTAATAAAATCTCCGACTTGAATTTCTCGGGCACATTTTTTTATACAAAGGCTCTTTCTAACGAAGCAAAAAAGAATGCCCAACCTTCAGGTCTATTAGGCACCTTCACCGTTAGGATTCGAACACTTTTCACCAACGCATCCAGCGTGTTACAACCCTCACCTGTTCTCTCGTTATCTGAATTAACTATAACATTTAAACGTGCAAGTTCAAGCTCAAGCTCCTTTTCTCGTAACCTATTTTCCGCTTCTTTTTTACGGTCTTCCTCTACTCGCTTCCGGTCTTCCTCTACTCTCTTACGGTCTTCCTCCACTTTCTTACGGTCCTCGATCGTATATTGAATTAATTCTTTAACAAATTCAACATCCTCTTTAAAATACTTATTTTCTTTAATAATTTCAGTTAACTCAACGATAGTTACTTTTTCAGCAACAGTCTCACCAAGTTCAAGAGCTACGATCCGAAGATCTTCCTTACCGCATTTCTTAAAAAATTTTCTAAAATTAATTAAGTCCCCAATTTATAACAATAAAAACACATAAAAGACCACTACTCACGTCACCTTGAATAGCTCACTTCTCCGGCTCGGCTGAACGGATCATATTGGAGAGTGGTCCCTATGAGTTTTTTTTTCAGGAAACCAGACGAGGATGTTGACACAACTCCTTTATTTTTACACTCGGTCGGTTGCTCGGGAAGTATGTCGGAACACTTACGATAGGCACTGTAATTCAGCGCTCTCACGCGTCTGATCTCCCACACACACTCCGAAAACTCTTAATCCTCGTTTCGCTAAATACACTTAATCACCCCCGCGCGATGCCCACTGCGCATGCTCGAAGAGCTTGTTTAATTTTATGAACAATTTGTAGTTTAATGCAGTGCTTCTCAAACTTTCAATACTGGCGCCCCCTTTTCAATCACAATTTTTATCGCGTCCCCCTTATACATTAATAATGCACTAAATGCAATAATAATGCACTTTGACGCTAAAGCTACAATACGAGATCTTAATTATAAACCATACAAATTAATAACATAAGTATTAAATTTTGAATACTACTTTTAAGCAAAAAAAATAAATTAATTAAGTAATAGGATAATTATTATATTATTTTTCCTTTCTCTAATTTTAAAATTGAACATATTGTAAAATGCGATAACTGCTTAGAAGACAAAATATGGATATCTGCTAAATATAGAAAAATAACTCAGAAGGTCAATTTCTAATCATAAGCATTCCTTATAAAAACTTTGCTTTGCAAGACAAGCCAATGGAAGTCGTTAATACTTATTAAACGTGTTCTTAATTTAGTATTAATTAATTAGTTACAAAATACTCTGTGCAGCACTGATACATTAAAAGTATACCGGCCGAAGTACCCGCTCTTTGCAGGAGTTCATTTATAAGAAAATAAAATATTCTTGATATAAAATAGCTGTATTGTAAGGAGAGTAAAGCCAAGTGGGCGACAATGTTAACAGAAATGTAAAATGTTTTCTTTTAATGATTGCTCAAATTATAATTAGTTTTAAGCGAATTTTAATTTTAAGCCTCACAGAATTAGCATTTATAATTGATGTTAAATAATGAACAATAATATAAAATTCCGATGAAGAATAATTGTATTACATTTAATATTTAAAGCAAAAAGACTTCAACATGTTTTAACCTGGGAGCAAGGTTATTGAGTCCCCCCCCCAATCCTTTTTTAATAATTATTTTATTGTACACGATACAAATCGTTATTCCAGTGAATAATTCAATTATGAGAAAGTTTACTTTCCTACTTTCAAGGACTTTCCAATTTTTCTTTGGTAACAAATAAACAGTTTTGCCAGAATTAACGATTTCGTGATCTGTGTGTCCCGCGCGACCACTTCCGAGTAAAAAGTGTATTCATTATGATAATATGTATGTTACTGCTAAAAACAATTGTTATTATTTATATGTTTGAAATAACTCATCTTGGTCTAAGTTTTGGCCAAGTAATCCATCAAAGGGGGGGGGACTCTCCGTGGTTTTCCAAATATCATAAAACTGTTTTGAAGCACAACAGAGAAATACATTACTTACAACTTCCTTAAATGAGAAATAAACACATAAGAGAGGGGTCATAACTAACTGTACCAATAACTTAGAAGGTCAAACAAATTACAACTATAATGTACAGTATTTCAAAAATAATGGCAGTGATGAATTTTTTTATGTTCCTAATTTTTTTCGATTCTGGATCTGGGATCTGTTTTTTCTCTGAAAGAGTAGAATGTTAGTTTTAAAAAAGGAAACGTAATAAAAACTCTCTCATCATGGGATTACAGCAAATTAAATAAAATATTTTTTATTTGGTTATAGGATCAAAGATAGATAATTTTTTATTTTTGATGACTTAATATCGCGCCTATAACTTATATCAGAGTAAAAGTGCATTTTTTATTATCTGAAAGAGTATTTTGTTTTAATTCATTCCATTAAATTAATTATTTTTTAAATCTTTTATTTTCGATGTGCTCGCGCCTCCCTAGTAAGATTATCGCGCCCCCCAGGGGGGCGCGCCCCACAGTTTGAGAAACACTGGTTTAATGTTCTCATGAAAAAGCGAAATTATTTCGTTCTGAATATTTTTCCCTAGATAATGTACTTTAGTTTCTTGATTTTTTAGCACTCTTCGAATATGTTCCACCATTATTGGATTGAATTTAGCAAGTAATTAAATTATTGTAGAAAATTACCATTATTGGAATGGTATAGTTTATCACTCTTACCACTAAGGGCTAAGTAATTTTGAGCAAGCATTTTTAATGTTGCTACAATGCCTTGAAGCACCTCGCACCAATAATTAGTCTCCGCAATAATAAGTCTTTGTGAGTCGCTGTCAATTGTTTTACAGTATTGTAATTTCTGATTAAATTCAAACCAAGACTTTTGGTTTTGTTCTTGGATGTTTCATGTTCTTTAGTTTCAAGTTTCAACGAGGTGCTTCCAACTTTTAAAACCTTTTGCGAAAAGAAAACTAACGACACCGCCAAAATTTGCAGCAAAAACAATATACAGAGTTTTTTTTTTTGTAATGAAATGAACTAACCATTTACGCATAACCTTTTCACCGTTTTTTAAAATTCATGCTGGTAGGTTACGAAATGCAATTTCTTCGAAAATTGAATATTTTTAGTTCACGAAGCGATGTTCAATAGACAGGAACTGATTTGACCAAAAAGTTTTAAGGTTTTACTCTTACCAACGACAAGCTGAAAAAATTCTCGACTCTTGGACGTTACTTTTCTCTTATTACACGCTTATCCCACTGCTGGGGTAATGCAAATTCCTCTGTCTTGGAAGTTTGGGGAGAATTACCAAAAATTGCCTCAATAGGGTCAGCTAAAATTTATAGCCGAGGTTGAAATCCCTAGTCCAGTAAAAAATAGCTACTTGATGGATCATTTAAGCCCCGTGCCCTTCCTAGGAATACAAAAAGTACTGAAATCTGACGATTTCCAGGGATCCCTTTATATCAGTGCAGTAAAAATCTTCTTACGATAAGCATATCTATTTGTATCTCGTTGTAGCGAGCCTATACACTCGCAAAGTCAAATCGCCACGTAATACAATTTTTGTGTTTTAAGAGACATAATCGTTGCGAATTTTACTTGCAATGGTCGACTTTTCAATCCAACCCAAAACAAAATAATTATGCTCCACGTTTCCAAAGTGTAAATAATATTTAAGAAAATAATTTCATCCAAATTTTTTTGTTGCAATAAAAACAAAAGTATTTTTCAAATTCGGTCTAAATGCCGCCCCAGACATGGGTTCGGTTTGTCTGGCCCTAGAACCACCCCTGGAACATATAATTGTGCAAAACACCAAAGTCGCAGAAATTTTATGACTTTTGGTTTCTACAACTTCACCCCGCTCCTCCCCGTCACATCCGTGTGGTTCCGCTTGGCTTGTGTCAGCGCGGGCACGATTTGGAGTTTGAAATGTTTTTTAATTTAAATATCGCGGGGCTTGCCACCGCCCCTTTTCATGTGCCGACTAGGGCCATGACTCCCTCGGCCCCCACCCCGTCGCTATGCCACTGCTTCGAAGGTTTGTGCGAAAAATCAAGCACATATTCTCGTTACTAAACATAATGCATGGGTGGGTGAAACTTGGATCACAGATTAATAATATTAATGAGTAAATTATACTAAAAGTAGATTACTCTGTTTAGTGTCAGGAGTACGTACAGTATCCTTCAGGAAAAAATGTGTCCTGATTCAGAGGTATGTTCAGTGTCCGGGTGGCAGAACTCTGTCCTGAGTCAGGGTATGTCCAATGTCCGAGTGGAAGAACTCTGTCCTGAGTGAGAGGTATGTCCTGTGTCCTAGTGGAAGGACTCTGTCCATAATCAGCGGTGTGTCAAGTGTCCGGATGGCAGATATTTGTCCCTTGTCAGGGGTATGTCCAGTGGCCTCGAGGCAAAACTCTATCTTGTGTCAGGGGTATGTCACGTGGCCTTGATGCAGAACTCTGTCCTGAGTCAGGGGCATGTCCAGTGATCGTGTGGCTGGATTCTTTTCTTCGTCAGGGGCATGTGTGCGGGGAAAAATTTCTATGTGTGCCACTGTTTCGACGTAACGTAATTTTAATTTCATTACTGTGCCTTTTGAAGTATCTGAAGTGTCGTAAACCTCAGGGTAAAAAATATATTTCATGAAATAGTTACTTTACAAACATTCAACTTGACGTTAATAGTATTTTGTCAAAATTACTTTATGTTCTAAGTTAAAATGCCTGTAATATGTGATTAAGGGTAACTATCTTAAATCTTGTGGTTTGTTACACTCTAAAGGGCTCGTAACACATTACAAATTCCATTGAATTTTATTGGATTATCTTAATCATATCCTATTTTTCATGCAGAAATTTTCGCGAAAATTTCATTCTTCAAAAAAGTATCATTTGAATAGTATTTTCATATGAAGTAAATATTAGAAAGACAACTTAAAATTCTCCAGCTTTATATGTTATTCCTTCTTCTTCCTCAATATTTATTTTTCTTTTTTTCCTAATGGCCCTAACATATTACATGTGAAAAAAATCTTTTCAATATGTTAGGGTATCTCAACGCAAATGCATAGTATGCTGCCAGTTTACTTTAGAAAACCTTAAAAATAATCTGAGCCGACCTTCTCTATAAAGAAGCCTGGGAGCAAGAGACCATTTAAAACCCTAAATGTTTTGTAAAGATAAAAAAAATTCAACCGCGAACGAGTAGTATTACTAAAGCATGTTTATTTAGTTATTATACCTGTTTTTTATTTCATAACTCAATATAAATATACTAATTTAAACTATGCAAAATGTGTGTTGTTACAGGTGCTCAGTTACTCTTCTATAAACTTGCAAATTTTATTTGCAGGTTTATTGAATTAATTGACGTATTGTAGAAATCACGGAATTTAATTGACGTAAATGTAGAAATCACTCATATACGTATACAAAAACAGAAGTGCTGGCTTCTAAGAAAGAAAGAGCGAAGTCACAATTTTCATTGCAATAAAGTTATACCCATGGAAATTTCCCGTGAAATACCAAGCTACACGGAGATGATCTTGTCGGAGACCCGTCTAACGGGGCAAACAGGTGGAAGAAACTTTAAAAGTAGTTTTTAATAACATTCTTTTAGAATTTGCAGATGCACCAGGAAGTGCTGACACTGAGAGTAGAAGGGGAAACTTCCAAGGCAAAAAGCTACACACTTTGAGAAACCCATGCAATGCCATGACACGCCGGTAGTACATATGTAAACATTTGAAAAATTATTGGCTACTGGATTAACGATCACGTAAGTTAATACAAATTCTTGTATTTAAAAAATTTCAATTGTATAACTGATTTTTTTTACATAAATATTACTAAATATGAATGTAAGAACCTCACACTAAAGTGTGGAGAAGAAAAATGACAAATAAGAAAAGTTGTAAAATTTCTTAAAATATTTCCCCCAAACAGATTTGGGGGTTCATTCCCTTCTTCAAAGTGCTGATTTGATTAAATAGTTTATAATAAAAACAAGTATATCCGAAAAAAAAAACGAAAAGACGTTAAATAAATTCTCACTTTTAAGTATAAGTGCTTGCGTTATCATCGATATTCAAGATATCGGAATAGTCCTGCCGGTAGGCTACGAAATGATATAAATTAAATAGATTTCAGTTACAGAGAGAGAGAGAGAAGCGATGCTCGATAGACAGAAACTGATAAGGAAAAATGGGAATATTTCCTACGAAAAGCAGCCAAATATCTCCCTTAATCCTCTGGGTGGTTAGCTTCGTCCGGAAAAGTTATTCCGAAAGCGTTTACTCTTATTTTGCCATTCGCTTTAAAAATGCAACAGACTTCTCTCCTTTCCCCCTTTTAAAACTTAGGAGGTCGAACGGGGATAATTTTATGACTCAGTTCGGTCCCTTTGTCAAGTAAGAACCAAGAGATCAATCATTTACAGCTAGCTGTTAAGTTGCCTTGGGCAATCTTGTATGAAAGTTGTAGTGCAACTGGGTCGTTTCTCCTATATGTTTAGTCACAGTAAAAATAAAACAAAATGAAGGGTGGAAAAAAGGAAATAAAAAGTGTGTTAGAAGTTGAAAAAAATTATATTTTCTTCAAACAAAATTTATTTTTCTGTCATTTTTTAAAAATTAAATATATATATATATATATATATATATATATATATATATATATATATTGGTATTGGGGATTTGAACAAGAAAAAAAGCATCATGTATTCATTTTTGAATATGAGAGTAAGAAAACGCGCTCACTTTCCTGTTTGTTAAAAAAGTAATGATGTAAAAAGAGCCAAGGCCCTATTTCTTTTTTTAAACAATAAGACAATAAATGGTGCATACGGTGATATACATAAAATGATTATATTTATGAAATAAAACCGATCTTTCTCTATTCAATTATATTTTTAATTTAAAATAACATAAAAAAGATTTCAAAGTATTTTTAATTTATTTTAATTAAAATCATATAAATGATATTTTTATGTTAACTGAAAAATTTTTGGAAAAAATCTAAATTTTCATTCCTAGTGTTCTCCTTTTCGAACTTCTTGTATTAAATAAAAATTTCTTTTCTACATCGGCATTTGTGATGGACATAACACACATTCAGTCAATAATTTTTAATTTTAATGGGGGATATACTTCTTCAAATGCGCATGACAGTACTTCTAACCATTTTCTACTCAAGTTAAATTTCTTATCTTTCTGTTTCTTTTATTACAAGGAAAAATGTCACACATCTATAACTACATTTTCACACAATTCAGTCATTAAAAATTCTATTGTGAGAGAAGTTCTCCCTAATTAATTTTGTCTTTCAAAACAGTACACTTAAAACAATTTTGTTCAGTGAAGTTAACCGAAAGTTCCACAATGTATCTATACCAAATTTTAAAAACAATTTTAACATTTGGAAATGTATCCTGTATTAAATTTTTTGAGTATACACAAATATTTCCTGCTGTATGGAAGACATAGTATGAGATGTGGTGTGTGGTTTTGAAAGTATGTTTTCGTACGTGTAGACTATTTTTTAAAATTTAAATATCACTAAAGCTGATCATATAACTGCAAATGAGCCTTATTTTAATGTGTGCTGGTATCAAAATAAAACAATTTACAATATTAAACAGCCTATGGGTTAATATTCAATATCAAATTATTCGCAAAATGGCTTACAACTTCTATTCAAATTTTAAAGAAACTGAAATATAAATATATCTTACTGCAGTAAAAAATATTCATAATATGTAAATATCCTATTCCTCCACTTATTTCAGTACATTTTAAAAACTGTAGCTGAATGCAATTTTTTTATATTTATAAACGAGGCATAAAAGCTCACACAGTCGTAAAAATGTCTTTATCATTTTTAAATATACTACTATAAAACGTATATGGATTGTAAGATCAGTTCTAAAATCCTAAAAGCTTTTAAAGGAGCAAAAAACATGAAATTTTGGATTGATCAAAATTGTAATATGATACACAAATATACATGTTATTAAGCAAATACATTTGAAAAATCAAAATTCCTTCTGAAATAAACGTAATTGAAAGAAAAATGTTTAATTTCAAATGAGTGGAAATACATGTTTATCTAAGGGGTATCCCCAAAGTGAGGCAATCCTCAAACTTAAAACTCAAACTCAGTGGCACAACAATCCATGAGGGTCAAGAACTACTATGCCCATCCCAATATACGTGACCATTGGGCGCTGAGGTGCATGAACAGATGTCCCGATTTGGTGGTTTGTCTGAAGAGAGACCATCAGTGTTTAAGACCCCAAGCAAGCTTGGTACTCATTTATCGACCCAATGTAGCGGGATAAAAGGCAGAGTCGACCTTTCCCAGCCCGTTAATAGAACCCAAGACCTGTGGTGTGGAAACACGATACACTACCACTCGACCCTATTCGGTGAAAAATAAAACTTAATGTTAGAATCTTATATAATTCCCTAATGAATGAGGGTGTCCAAACTTTTATTCTCATGTAAACTGTTTAGACGGAAATGGTTAATTATGAACATTTCACAAGTTGCATAAATTAAAATTAACTGTTATAGTTTACATAAATTTTTAAGAGAGCAAAAGGTGTATTTTGGCTGGACGAATTAATTTTAAAATTAATACGGTTACGAAAAACTAGTGCAAATCTATCTAAAGTATGGTTGGTTACCTTAGATATTGTCAAACACAACAAAGTATTGGGAACCAATTCCACAATTCGTTGTTATAAAAATGTATGGAAAATTACAAGACTTAGTTTTTGCATTTGTAATTTATATATTTTTTTTCCTGAGAGATTTAAAAGTTAGAACGGCATCCATCAAAACCGCGGTTCCCTCTCTGTTTTTCCAGATCGCCCCTGACTAAGCCGGCTCTTCCATAGTAAGTGAAAATGCCGTATTTTGTTTGTCAAGATCATTTTATAGCAGATTGCATTTTTCATGTATTTTAGATGGTCGTTTTATATTTTCTACATCAATATCTTAATGTCTGAATTTAAAATTACATAAAATTCTTGACATTCACATCAATGACCATTATAATTTTTATTGGTATATGAATGTGTCATCAAACGATTACATGACTATTATTAACATATTATTTTAACCATTTAATTAATATTAAGTATAACATAACGTACACAAATTTTCTGAACTTTAAAATAATTATTTCGAAAACTACTTCAGATATACTCAAAATTTTTCATTCCTACGCTTTAACTTCTCAGTTTTGCTTCTATGTAAAACTTTATTGTATATTCGTCTATTTTTTTAGTATATTTTTTGCTCTTAGCGTGCAGTTTTCAACTGAATTGTATGAAATCTTCGAAATACATTAAAAAATACCAAAGAAGCTATATAATAAAATTTGAAATTTTTATTATACTCAAAGAATTGCTAGAACTTATGGTAAATAATTTTTAACTGCGCGATACATTTTTTTTTTCGAAATTTCAAATGGAATTTCTAACATAAAATTTCTAGCTTTATACGGTCGAGATTTCAAAAAATATCCAGATTTTAATTACTTATTCTGTTAGCCTTTAAAAAAAGATAAATGTTGAGGTATTTTGCATAATTATATATTTTTGAAGAATAATTCGAATGTTTTTGAATAGCTCGAATTTAAAATTGATTTTTATGTTTATTTATATGCATAAATGTCTACTGTAAATGTTTCCGTATATTTTTGATTACCATTTATTCAAACATTCAAGTTATAAAAAAATGTGGGAAAATCTTCATTCATGTTGTCTTTGATGTAAACTGAAGTTCAAGCACTTAAAATTCAAATATAATTTGGTGTATTTTAACAATATATAACTAGGCACTGTACGTAAACTTCCCTGAACACTTGGGCTTTAAAATCTAAAAAAAAACTAATAGATCTTAATTAGTTTTTTTTTCGTTATTATTTTTATCAAAGTGTAAGAAAATGTTTCAAATTATTTGATGAAGTTTAAATTTATTAATTTTTAGTGGTTGGAAAGCTGAAAAGATTTCAAATTTTAAAGTGTTTGGTATTTTATTAATTTTTTTTGGCATCTTATAATTAAATAATCATGTTTCAGAAACTGAAAGCATTGATTAAGATAAGAAAAATGAAGCGAACGAATATACTTTAAAAAAGATATAATTTGTCTAACTATATAAAATAGCAGATTGCCCTGACACGCCCCAACTTGTTACAGTTTCAAATTAATATGAAACCAAAAGGGAATTGTAACATATTTTATTTATGCGTTGGGACTTTTCAAAACTTTTAAAATACAATCTCACAAACAAACACGTCCTGGGGTCTAAAGAAATTTCCCCCCGATTTTTTACGATTGCTCCAGGGTGAAAACACGGGGTTTCCTGCGAGCCATAAAACTTTCTATCAGTGTCCTGCTGTGTTGCTTCCACCGTCCCTAATTATCTTTCAAGATGTTAAACCTTTAAAAGGGGGAAAGGATTTCAGAAAAGTACGGCTAAACCGCTTTTGAAAATGTTACTTGAAGGCAAAAAAACCCGTGCAGTGCATTTTTGAAGCATCTTTACAATGACGGAATTTTTCGTGCTAACCGCTTGGAGGGTTAACCTACGTGTGGGCTTCACTGATTTTATCATTACCCTCTTATCCTCCAGCTGGTAAACATTTTTCCTTCCAAAAATTTGGTGTAAATGATAACAATATGGAAACTTGCTCTGGTACAATATATGTCGCGTCGCCGTGTAAGAACTCCGTCCAGCATCGAGGTATGTGAAGAGTCCTGGAGGCAGAAGTTTGTCCTGCATCATGGGTATGTCCAGTGTCCAGGTGGCAGAACTTTGTCTTGCGTCAGGCATATGTCCAGTTGCCTGGAGCCAAAATACTGTCCTGCAACAGGGGTATGCCCAGTGGCCAGGAGGCAGAACTCTTTCCTGAGTCAGAAATATTTCCAGTGTCCGAGTGGCAAAATCTGACAGCGTCAGGGGTTTGACCAGTGGACTGTAGGCAGAGCTCTTTCCTGAGTCAGAAGTATGTCTTGTGTCCGATTGGAACAACTCTGTCCATCTTCAGCGGTATGTCAAGTGTCCGGGTGGCAGATATCTGTCCCTCGTCAGGGGTATGTCCAGTGCCCTGGAGGCAAAACTGTCTTGTGTCAGGGGTATGTCACGTGGCCTTGATGCAGAACTCTGTCCTGAGACAGAGATATGTCCTGTGTCCGAGTGGAAGAACTCTGTCATGAGTCAGAGGTATGTCCTGTGTCCGAGTGGAAGAACTCTGTCTATTGTCAGCGGTGTGTCAAGTGTCCGGGTGGCAGATATCTGTCGCTCGTCAGGTGTACGTCCAGTGGCCTGGAGGCAAAACTCTGTCTTGTGTCAGGGGTATGTCACGTGGCCTTGATGTAGAACTCTGTCCTGAGTCAGAAGTATGCCCTATGTCCTAATGGAAGAACTCTGTCCTGAGTCAGAGGTATGTCCTGTGTCCTAGTGGAAGAACTCTGTCCATAATCAGCGGTATGTCAAGTGTCCGGGTGGCAGATATCTGTCCCTCGTCAGGGGTATGTCCAGTGCCTTGGAGTCAAAACTGTCTTGTGTTTGGGGTATGTCTCGTGGCCTTGATGCAGTATTCTGTCCTGAGTCAGAGGTATGTCCTGTGTCCGAGTGGAAGAACTCTGTTCATCTTCAGCGGTATGTCAAGTGTCCGGGTGGCAGATATTTGTCCCTTGTCAGGGGTATGTCCAGTGGCCTCGAGGCAAAACTCTATCTTGTGTCAGTGGTATGTCACGTGGCCTTGATGCAGAGCTCTGTCCTGAGTCAGGGGCATGTCCAGTGATCGTGTGGCTGGATTCTTTTCTTCGTCAGAGGCATGTGTGCGGGGAAAAATTTCTATGTGTGTCACTGTTTCGACATAACGTAATTTTAATTTCATTATTGTACCTTTTGAAGTATCTGAAGTGTCGTAAACCTCAGGGTAAAAAATATTTCATGAAATAGTTACTTTACAAACATTTAACTTGACGTTAATAGTATTTTGTCAAAATTATTTTATGTTCTAAGTTAAAATGCCTGTAATATGTGATTAAGGATAACTATCTTAAATCTTGTGGTTTGTTACACTCTAAAGGGCTCGTAACATTACAAATTTCATTGAATTTTATTGGATTATCTTAATCATATCCTATTTTTCATGCAGAAATTTTCGCGAAAATTTCATTCTTCAAAAAAGTATCATTTGAATAGTATTTTCATATGAAGTAAATATTAGAAAGACAACTGAAAATTCTCTAGCTTTATATGTTATTCCTTCTTCTTCTTCCTCAATATTTATTTTTCTTTTTTTCCTAATGGCCCTAACATATTACATGTGAAAAAAATCTTTTCAATATGTTAGGATATCTCAACGCAAATGCATAGCATGCTGCCAGTTTACTTTAGAAAACCTTAAAAATAATCTGAGCCGACCTTCTCTATAAAGAAGCCTGGGAGCAAGAGACCATTTAAAACCCTAAATGTTTTGTAAAGATAAAAAAAATTCAACCGCGAACTAGTAGTATTACTAAAGCATGTTTATTTAGTTATTATACCTGTTTTTTATTTCATAACTCAATATAAATATACTAATTTAAACTATGCAAAATGTGTGTTGTTACAGGTGCTCAGTTACTCTTCTATAAACTTGCAAATTTTCTGCCTTTTAATTAATGTTTACGTAGAAATTTTTGATGCTTACAAAACAATCTGATTTTATTATGAATATTTCAAAATAATAATAATAATAATAATATTTTTTGTCTTGTTGTTATTTATTAAAATCCCCTTTAGTATGATTGTTTGAGGAATATCTAAAATTTTAACTTTACAATTTCTTTGTCATTTGTTTTAATTGTTCGGCAATGTTTGCGGGTTTAAGCATAAAAATTTTTCAAATTTAATGAAAATTTATGCAATAATACTTATGCAGGGATGTTTTTTTTTATCTTTGAATGTTTGAAAAGCTACATCGCATTCATACCTTATAAAATATTATATCATTTTTTAAGAATGTTTTTCAACTTTTTTTTTTGAAAAAAATTAATATTGTACAGATATAATGCTTGATATGAATTCTTTTTTCCCCACGTAAATGTACATTACGTACTGTTCCGTAACGTACATAAAGTACTTTAACAATTTTTGTAATTTTTTTCACTTTTTGTTTAATATAATGGCTTATATTTAGGGTATTTTAAGATTGTACAATGCTCGAGAGGTTCTAAAGCGTAGAAAACAACTTATCATTCCTGAAAAAAGAAGACGCTATGATTTCGACCAGAGCAGACGTGTTCTTCTGAGCTCCGACTTGCATTCTATTTCCGTTCTGATGGCACAAATGGAAACCGATACACCAGATATTACCAACAGCTACGAAGAGAGAAACAGGCTTTCGCTGGAAATTGAAGCCCTTGACATAGTTATCAATCGCTGCACTGAACTTGTCAACTTTCCAGACACCGATGATAACCACGAGATGAAGGCCATTCTTCGGGCCTCTATTGATGATACCCAAAGAAAAAAGGATACAATGGTGAGTGAGCTTCGTTCCCTCCCCCCATGTATGACTTTTAATTGCAATGGTAATTACTGTACTCCCCCCCAATACCGACTGAAAAGCATAAAGATAGTGAATCTAATCGCATTTTGAAAAATTATTCTGAAGGACCCACAAATGCAAATAATGCTAAAAATAAAAATAAAAAAAGTAAAATTAATAAAAAGTATTCTGTGGAAGACTTTGTCTTCCCCAAGAAAACAGCTAGACCTGTGTCTCCTTTACCTAGTGAGCCAGTCACTGTAAATAATAGTTTCTCAGATCTTGAATTTGAAAATGATAAGGATCAAGTTGCTCCGGAAGAAAATAATGAAACAGTGCCCCCAAAACCCAAGCCCCCCCCAATTCATCTTAAAATTAAGAAAAATATCAGAGGCCAACTTAAATCCATTTACCAAAAATTCCCAGATATCACTAACAAATCGTCAGGAGAATTTATTAAATTAATCACTAATGACATAGAAGAGTATCACGCTCTTACAAAATTTCTTGAAGAAGACAAAGATTTTGAATTTTTCACACTTAAACCAAAGCCAATAAAACCAATCAAAATAGTCATTAAAGGACTGCCCATTTTTACCAAAACTCACGAGATACAAACCGACCTAGAAGAAGAAGGATTCACAATTCAAAATGTTTCCCAATTAATTTCTAAAAAACTAAGACCACTCTCCCATTTTTCCAAGTCACCCTCCCCCGCAACGCCAATAATCAAAAAATCTTCGATCTCAAAACTGTTGGCTACATGCAAGTTAAAATTGAAGGTTACCTCATTAGAGGAATTACCCAATGTTTTAACTGCAACAATTTCTTTCACACGGCAGAGAACTGCCACCTCAAGCCAAGATGTCTAAAGTGTGGAAAAGAACACCCCACCCGTTAATGCCCGATAAAGGAGCGACAGGAAAACCCCTTCTGTATAAATTGCCAAGAATATGGTCATTTGGCCTGCTACACCAAATGTCCCAAGTTCCCTAAGCCAAAAAAGGGCATGCCCCTTACCGCGAATAAAACTTTCGAAAGCAACGTTCGTAGGGAATGTGTCTCTTTCTCTAACATTGTTAGCGGAACCGCACCCCCTCCACCCCACCCCAGTCCACAAGTTAACTGAAAAAACTAATGAAAATTCAAACAACAAAGTTTCCCACGGAATCCAAGCCATAGAAAATGAAAATTCAGACCTAGCTCAAGTGATTGAACTGGTCAGCATGATTTCTAACATCATAAGAAGATCACCTGAAATTTTACAATTACTTCCCAAATTAAAAAACTCCGAAGATGATAAAGCTAAGGCTTTACTTCTTTTCGAAGCTATGTTAGATAAATATTAAACTCCTTTTTCCGTAATTTCTCTTTCTACAAAATTTATTATATTTTCATTTTATTTCCTTGAATATTTTACCATCAATTGTTAAACTTTAACATCAATAGCTACTCTTTAAAAATTTTCCCAAGTACAATTTTCGAAGCTCACTCCCATCATCCAATCAAAGCCACTCATGAGAAGTCATGCGCCTGCTATCCCATTAGTTCCTGCCACTGATTTCCCCGCCCACCATCACCAGCCAAGGAGCAAAACCAAGCCGATTCTAAAACAAGATAGAGGACTGAGGGATTGACGTATCCCAGTTCCTTATAAAATGTAACCATCTGTACAATGCTAGAAGAATTGTTGTATGTCAATTGATTTTTTTAATAATACTCTACAGCTATGAAAAAGTAAAATGTGTACATAAAATAAAAAACTCTCAAAAATGAAAAAAAAAATCTTTTTTTTTTCCTTTTTGTGATCTGAAGTAAATTTCAAATGCTTTACGATATGGGTAGGGTATCCTAGAGTAATATATTTCTAAAAAAATAATAATTTTGACACAAATGAGTGTATTTCAGCTACCAAATGTTCACTGAATAATCTGATTGTGGTAAATTTGAGTTTTTTAAACTTTGTATGATGCAAGACATTAACAGTATTATATTCAGAATATGATGAATTGCGCAAATATAAGTCACATTAAGTTGTAGAAAACATAAATGAAATTTTCAACAAAGAATAATTCTACAAAATTAAGGCAAAAAATTTCATATCAACCAGCCTTTCTATCATTTACACACATTATAAACATTCATTTACAATCAATTTTTGTTTCCTTATTTATTATGAACATTTATCTTTCTGTGTTTCTGAAACCTATTTTTTATGTAGTATCATCTGAATTAAGAGTATTTTATTGCATTTTTATTTTTATTATTTGTTATAAAGAAAAATTCAGAGAATTTTTAAAGTAAAGTGTGTGATTCTAGACTGGGAATCGGTAGGTTTTCAAGAAAGAAGAACCAGTTGTTAGTGAAACAAGATATCGAAAGTATCAGATACCTACTTCATTAGCGTTTCCTATAAAAAGTCCCCCCCCATCCCTACAAAAGTCACATCCAAGTCTGTTATGCTCTAATTAATATTTTTTATACTATTTAAATAAAATTTTACAGGCATTGACATTTTCCATTCCATCAAAAATGAAGAAATTTTGTAGATATATATTATTTATTTTAATTTCTTTTGTTCAATGCAAGTGCGATCAGTGTCAAAATATCAATGCTGGGAATTAAACTGTGAAGTTTTGTGAAAAAACGTCCATACCAGTAATATCTAAAGTACTATAATCTGGAATTTCTCATTTTTACTTTAATAATTAAACTTTATACTACTGTCCTTGCATAGAAAAGTGTGTTTTTGGAAGATGTATGCAAAGGAAACAAGTATTGATGCATATTAATCAACATAAAAAATTGTTATAAAAGTTCATTGAAATACATATATAAATTTTGACGAAAGTGTTAAAATTAGCTAAAACAACTAGGGAAAATTTGGAAAAAAAATTTTTTTTAATAGATTTCATTAAGCGGAACGTTATTTTCACTGTCTCCTTTGTAAAGGAAAGCAAACAAGAAATTTATGTTTGGATTTTATCTTAATATGATAAAAATATTTGTTCATTTTTTTAAGTTTCAAGAAATATAAAATAAATCAAAAGTAAAGTCTTAATTACCGTTTGAAATTTTAAAGGAATGAAACTGATTTTAAATTGTGTGTGTCTCTCTCTCTCTTTGAAAAAGAGGGATTTCCTGAAGGTTCGTTTCAACCCTCTTTTTAATAGCCCTTAAGCAGGTTATAAAATAAGGAATATGTTTCTGTCGTTTCCTTTGGGGGACGTTGCAGGAACCACCCCAAAACACGTTTTCCCACGGTGGTATCTTTAACAATAAAATGGAATAATCCGAATATTTTCACTGATTTTCTAAAAAATTTGTTAAAGGGGAACAATTTACTAAACGAGCAATTGTATTAAGCCAGTCTAATGTTTAAATATATAAGTAAATACAGAGAAATTTTTCAATACACATATTTATAAAAGAAAACAGAAAGGGAAAAAATATCTTTTTAGCAAACATATTTAATTTTTAATAATACAAAGAGGGAGAAGTCTAAAGAACTGCAAACGTCTCTTAAAGCACAGAGTAAAAAAGTAAACCTGCACAAAATATTTAGCGGCTTGAATTTGTGAATCTAATTGACACAATAACTTAATAATAAAACTAGTCAACTGAAACAGGGACGTACGCATAATTTTTTTTTGCGGGGATTAAACTTTTTAAAAAAAGAGACAAAAAGTGCTGAGGCGTAATCTTTGTAAGGATCTTGCCTCCACACCTAAAGTTAGGAGAAGGGGGGTGCCAGCTCAGGTGTCGTCCACGTCACTTGACCATGGTTCAAAATTACGTGGTCCGTCGCCAAAAGCCCTCATGTAGCTGAACAGTGCGACGTTAATATTCAATCAATCAATCAGTCCACACCTAAAAGTGTGGAAGAAAAGGAAGGAAGACTAGTCATATTCAAAATCACTTAATTTATTTACAGCACAAACCACAACACAAGTTCGATCCATAAAAGTTCAGAGATGCACCCAATTAATCAACGTGAAGACAGTCAACGAAGTACGCGAGATATGAGAAGACTTTAATTATTTGTAGCACTTACTTCAATTCGATTACTCTGACTTCCCAGCAATCTAATCTCGATTAAAGCTGAAGTGACAGATCATCACCTTAATTGTTACAATTATCAATTACTAAATATCTGCGTCACACTTTAAATTTGATTAATCACTACTCCATTAGCGCAGTCTACCCTGCCTCTCTCTCTCTCTGTCCAACCTGAAATCCTAGACATTATATAGTAATCTTAATTTGCATCTTCATGTTCTCTTCTTTGGAAGGAGTTTTCTAATAAAATAATTTTTAAGGACCAAAAATTCCCCAAGAAGATTGTTAGTGAGAAGATCACGGATAGAGCCGTCACAATTTTATGCTAAAGATTAAAAATCTGCGGGTCTATGAGGAGGGGAGGGGGAATTGAACTCTCCGTCCTTGTGTAGATATCCTGCATAAAATCTAAAGGAATTCATGATACCAAAAAGAGTGTTGTAGATTGCGATAAAGCAGTGCTTCTCAAACGTTCAATATTTGCGACCCAATTTTCAGTCATAATTTCCCCTCCTTCTTACAATAACATTGTATTGAATGTAATTATGTATGCACTTAGATAATAAAACTACAATATAATACGACTTTAATTATCGACACTATTAAAATCCGAAGGTAAGCAAGCGTATCTTGCATGAATCTATGCGTACCTATTTTCTCACGAACCACACGACGCAGAAACTCGCCGAAGGTACCAAAATTCCGGGAAAAATCTGAGGAATCCGTTTTCACCATTTATATTCCGATATTCCAATTAGTTAAAAAGATATTAATTAAAAATCTTAAAATGCGTAATTGATACCATTTTTCACCGCCAGGGAAAAATTCGGAACTTATTTTTTTTCAGACGTTTTGAAAACGCGATCGAATTTTTTTTATGAGACTCAGACAAAAAATAATTACAGATACGGAAAAATAATTTACTTTGCCAAGACATGCTATAATTTATTTTACAAAATAATTATATTTTCTATTTTTTACGATTTTTTTAAAATGAGTCAAAATCGATACGTTTTTATGAATAAGATTTCTAAATCGTTCCGCTTGCATTTTCTTTCGCGCTAATGAAAAGAAATATTTTACACCAAAAACGTTCATGCTTTTCTTTTCAGAATCAGTCATTTAAAAAATTTAATGTCAAAAACTGTTTCTTTTACGATTTTTCAAAAGTTACTCAAAATTTTATTTAAATACTTAATAACTCCTTTATTTATAAAAACAATATCACGAAACTTTTTTTCCGAGTGTAGACCAATATTATACGTAAACTGTACAAAGATTAATACAATATCTTAAAAATTACGGGTTTTTTTTTTAAAAAAATGTGTTTTTTTCGTGTTTTCCCTTTTGCGATAAATATGTAAACATTACTTTTTTTTAAAGTTTTTTTTTAAAATTACCGTTGTTTGCAATCGATATATGAAGTTTGAAAGCATTAACTTAAAAATGAAGCCCGAAAACTTTTTTTTTACTTTAACAAATAATGAAATGAGAAATATTGAGAAAAAATCTTCCTTTATTTTAAAGGAATTTTTATACTGCTCTTCCCCGAAAGAACCGATAGCGAGGTTGTTAAACCAGCTGCTTTATAAAATGGTAGTTCCCAGGTTCGAAACTGAAGAGGAAGAGACATTCAATTTCACACATTACGCTACTTCTTAAAGTTTAAAAAGTTTTTAGTGGAATGAAAAAGGTTAAAATTATATATAAAATAAAATATCAAAATGTTTTTATCAGATCGGTTTTCTTAAATGTTTTTTTCAGTACATGTATATATATATATAGGCTTTCCCTCATTCTTTTTTTTATAACTTATATATATTTATATGTTCAATCAAACATTCAGAAAAAAGCAATCGTTTCAATAGCTATCTGTAAATTTTTCTTTTATTTATTACTTATAGAAATTTGATTTTAATAGTTATATATATGTTTTAAAAAGGATTATTTCTATTATTTCATTACTAAATGAATTCTTTGTTAATTAAAAAGTACATCGTCTATTATTTGGATCAAAATACATTTTAGAGACATTTTTAAGCTAACTATATGTAACGATTGATCCATTCATGAAAATCTGAAATCTATATTTTATTATTTTTGATTCTTAGAAACTATTATTAAAAAATGATGATTTTTTTCTTTTACTCTTAGAGCATCAGAATTGTTTTCTATTTATTGCTTCACATTAATAATTTTTTAATTCTAACGCAATATTTTTTTTTATAAGTCATACATCGAAAGTTGAAGCTATATCTTATCTGTGAGAAGGAGGGGAAGATAGAACACTAATTTTACACTAAAAAAACCGTGTTCGGGCTATAGAGTGGGGAAAGAAACCTGTCTTAAATCAAAAAATAAGGGGAATAGAACAAATATCGAAAAACGGAAATTTTTTGACACAATTTTAGAAATTACTCACATTGTGCGCGTACAAACACATACACAGAAATGCTGGTGTCATGAGGAAAAGAAAAAGTCCGAGCAACGCCGGGCTAAGTGGTGGAGGAGGGAAGGAAGTCATTTTGAAAATGAGCATTTGAAGTGCAGATTTTGTGAACGAAAAGGAAAATTTTTATAAAAGTAGAGAGAGCTCTTGCAACGCCGGGCAATACAGCTAGTAAGCCGTACTAATTATCAAGATAAATACTAATTTTGTATATGACAAGCCAAGGGGGTCACTATTAATTACTAAACTTGTTTTTAATTGAATATTGATGAATTAATTATCAAAAATTTTGTGCAGTACTGATACATTTATAAGTAGTGTGTATTATATCAGTGTGAATGTGTATTTCTTTTTTCTTATATAAGAATGTATTTTACTTTGCAATTATTTTAAATTGTAAATTATTTTATTAAATTAATAATTATTTTAAATCTTTTATTTTTGATTTTCTACGATATGCTCGCGTTCACTTCCCAAGTAGTGTTATGATACCCTCCTAGGGGGGGAGGACCCCAGAGTTTGAGAAACGCTGCGATAAAAATTTTATTTCTAGTTTTGAGAGCAATTTAATAACAGTATACATGGAACAAAATATGATTTGGGGAAGAAAAGCCAAACGATTTACATAATAATTTGGCTGATAGCGAAACGAAGATTTGATAATCTATATATATAACGGAGAAAAGCGACTCACACTCACTCACTCACTGAATGACTTGACTCACTGACTAATCACGATATCTCCGGAACTACTAAACCTACAGACTTGAAATTTGGTAGGTAGGTTCCCTTCATGGAGTAGACGTCAGCTAAGAACGGATTTTGCAAAGTTCGAACCCCAAGGGGCGTTACGGGGGTTTAAGGGGCGTTATAGATAATTATTTCCATTACTAAACTATTAGATGTACAGTCACGAAACTTGGTACACAGATTTTTTTTTCTTTCATAAAGTAGAGATTCCCTACATAATGATTTTTACAAAAATCGACCTCCAAGGGGCGTTGAGGGCGCTTAAGGGGCGTTATACATAATCATTTCCATTTTTAAACTATTAGTCGTACAGTCTTGAAATTTGGTGAGCGTATTCCTTTAATAGAGTACAGATTCCGCTGCAAAATGGGTTTTGTCAAAATCGTCTCCCAAGTGGCGTTGTAAAATATTAAGTGGCGTTATAGGTTATTAACTCCTTTTTTAAACTATTAGGCGTAAAATCTCGAAATTTAGTAAGCTGATTCCATTCATTAAGTAGAGATCCTCTATAAGATGGGTTTTGTGAAAATCGTTTCCTAAGTATCGTTGCGGGGGCTTAAGGGGCGTTATACATAATTATTTCCATTTTTAAACTATTAGACGTACAGTCTTGAAATTTGGTAAGCGGATTCCACACAGATCCGCTGCAAAATGGGTTTTGTCAAAATCGACTCCCAAGTGGCGTTGTAGAGAATTAAGTGGCGTTATAGGCAATTAACTCCTTTTTAAACTATTAGACGTAAAATCTCGAATTTTGGTAAGCTGATTACACTTATTAAGTAGAGATCCGCTATAAGATGGGTATTGCGAAAATCGTTTCCTAAGTGGCGTTGCGGAGGCTTACGGGGTGTTATACATAATTATTTCCATTTTTAACCTATTAGACGTACAGTCTTGAAATTTGGTAAGCGGTTCCTTTCATAGAGTACAGATCCGGTGCAAAATGGGTTTTGTGAAAATCAACCCAAGTGGCGTTGTGGAGAATTAAGTGGCGTTATAGGCAATTAACTCCTTTTTTTAAACTATTAGACGTAAAATCTTGAAATTGAGTAAGCAGATTCCATTCACTGAGTAGAGATCTCTCATAAGATGGGTTTTGTGAAAATCGCTTCCTAAGTGGCATTGCGCGGGCTTAAGGGGCATTATAGATAATTATTTCCATTTTTAAACTATTAGATGTACAGTCTTAAAATTTTGTAATGAAGTTACTTTTACAAAGATTTTTGCGAAAATGGACCCCCAAAGGAGTGGGGTTGTGAGGGATTAAGGCGTGTTATTGAAAAATTCCTGTTTTTGAATTTAACTCATTTACTTGAAATTTGTTGAGCACTTTTCTTTAGTTGAATAGAGTTCCACTAAGAATGGATTTTACGGAAATCAACTCCAGGGGGAAGCGGAAAGAGTTATTGGGGCGTATTGATAGACAAAATTCCCTTTTTCGAACTGCTAAGACTACAATAATAAAATTTGGTTTGCATGCTTCTTTTGTTGAATTGGAATCCTCTAAGAGTGCTCTCAACGAGGTATTAATGATAAAAATTCCGTTTTTGCTCTGTTAGATTTAGACTTGAAATTCAGCACGCATGTTTATTTTATGGAGTAGAGATCCACTGAAAGTTGCTTTGGTAGAAATCCACTTGATTATTAGGTTAAGTGAGCGAAAAAAATCTTTCTACTTCTATTTTAGATATAAATAGAAATTAGATATTATAATTTATGTTCTTTTTATATCAAGCGGCGAGAGTGTAACAGCTATAAATATATTTTTCAATACAATCGAATTCTTAATGCTAGATATCAATAATTAATATATATGTAAACAGTATACATATATACAACATCGTGAAATACCCAGTGAAGCGGTGGGTTACGGCTAGTTTAGATATAAAAATGAATGAGAATAATTGACTTTTTAATAAATACTAGACGGTTTCTTTTGTACGTCCTCTGTAATTTTGATTTTTTCTCTTTCTTCACCCTCCAATTTTTTGCACCTCAAATTCCTTGCACCCTTGGCATGCGGCTAGCGTGCCTAAGCGGAAAAGCGGGCTTGGACTTAAGCGTCACTTTGATCGAACTCACGGCACGCTAGTTACGAGTCAGTGACCTTAATCACTAGACTACCATGGCCTTTTTTTAACAGAGGATTAAATACTTTAAACCAGGGATTCTCAAAATGGTCTATACAGACTCCTAGGGGTCTATTACTACCTACAAGGGGAGTCCATGACAGCAGAAAAATAATTTGGGGGTCCATGAGGTGTAAATGAGGGTCTACGCGATAAAGGCTATCATTAAACTATATTGTGACTTAAGTTTTGAAAGAAAATTTAATCGAATGGAAACCAGATTTTACCTACTTAACAGATTTATTTACTAAATTTAATGAGGTTAATTTGTCTCTATAAGGCGACAGCATAAATTTTATTACAAGGACTATCAATTCAGTGCTTCTTGCCAGATTTAAGCTGAAGGAGTATAATATTGGACGTGTGTAGCGAATTTTCAAAGTTTCTCAATTGGCCACAGACAATTTGCAGGAAAATGACGTTTTAACCTATATTCAACATTAAATTACTATTTATTCAAATTTTGAAACTAAGTTTGAGAATGCATTGACTACGGTAATAACAACATTGATGAATGAATGAATGGCAAGGAATTTATATGATCACATTGAAAGAAAAATGTCATTTTATGATCGGAATAGGCAGTAACGGAGATCTCAGTTTAGAAATGGATGTCAGTAATTTTGGTTTAAAAAAGACATACCTGTTATTCATTGTGGAATTATTGAGTATTGTGAGAAAGTTTTTAATTTCTTTTCCAAATAAGAAGGAGTTTCAGCGTGGTTGTCAATCAATAAAATAAATAAATAAAATTAAAAAAAAGAGTGGACACATTGCTAACCGAGGAAATTTAGGGTTAAGCCTGACAAGGTTGATGACAAATGTTGAAAATTTGTTACTGAAGCCCCAAATGGCAAATGGCATGTAATTTACGGAGTTCCTGTCCCTAAATGGGGGACGTACCTCCTCATCAGAATTGATAAATTTAGAGCCGAATTAATGGGGTGACATAAGGAATTAATAAAGGTTGAAATAATTAAGATGGGCAGAACATATCTGCTGAAAAACAGTAGCGGACGAAGTCCGCTCACTGATGGAAAAATGCCCTGCTTGCTGCGTTATGATTGGTCGAGACCGATCATCGCAGAAAGTGGGCGTGGAAAAGGATTGGGTCGATCCGAAAATAAACGACCCGAAACAAGGAGATCTTGGAATTAAAATTAATTTCAAGATCCCATAGAAAAAGGGGGGAGAAACAAATTTTGAATAAAAATTTTATGAACCAATTTGCACATTGCCAGTAAAATGAGGGGGACTAAAAAACAAGTGGGTAAAGGACTGATAGCGGTATAAGAATTTATATAACGCAATGAAGTCATAAAGTGATAAATACATGGTAAAAAATTAATAAAAGGAAACAAGGAATATCCAGCTTTCAAAAATGAACGGTCGCTTCGAGGAGCGATTTAATTTATGATTGCTGGATGTGAAACCAGTTTTAAGAGAGTACTAGATAGAAAGCGCCGTGCCTCCATCTGGTGGCCGGAAAGGAAAGTAGAAGCAAGAACAACCGCAAAAATGAATCCAAGAGGTCACCCTCCCGGATTCCGACCGCGGTGAACGTTGCTTCAGAAAACATTAAATCCGCGACTTTCGGCGCGTGTTATGGTGAGAGTTTTTAGGTTAAAAGTAGGAAGTTTAAGCTTAAAAATTTGTACAAAAGTTAAGATTTAAGTTAAGTTCCCAATGAGAAATAAGCTAAGTTAAAGCCCTAAGCCTTTTGGCTTGGGGGAAACTTATAAAGTCGTGTTCAAGAAGCGCTCTGGAGCGCTTTTGAGACGAGAGCACTGCGGGATCATATTCAGGCTGGTTACTAATTAGCTCATTGGGAACGTTAGGAAGTTTATTAAAGAACCTTTTAGAAAGGTCCTTTATATGAGGTAAAAATGGTTAAACTTTTAAATCACGATAAATAACTTCATTGCGTATGAACCAGGGAGCATTAACTATCTGCCTCAAAAATGAGTTAGTCAGCGTGTGTAATTTCTTAAGATGACACATGCCAGAGGATCCATAAATTTGTGATCCGTAGCACATGACCGGTCGGATGAGAGATTTATAGAGCAAAACCTTGTGCCGGATCGCAAGTTTACTCCTTCTGGAGATGAGCTTTTTAAGCAAAGCATGAACAGCGATCGCTTTTCTGCGAGTCTGTTCGATATGATAGGCAAAAGTTAATTTTGCGTCTAGAAACAACCCTAGGTATTTTGCAACATTTACCCAGGGGACGGGCTGGCCAGAAATAGTTACGGGGGTAAGTCCAACGGGGAGTTGGGATCTTCTCGTAAACATGAGGCAGGCACTTTTAGAAGCGTTAACTTTAGTTTTCCAGTCGTTGAGCCAGAGTTCAAACAAGGAAATGTAATGTTGCAGATTAGAGATTACAACGGAAAATCTCTTGTTCTGCGAAATAACGGCAGTATCATCAGCAAACATTGCTAAATGCGATGAATCAGTTTGCGGGATATCATTTACGTACAGGGTGAAAAGCAGAGGCGAGCTTAGACTTCCTTGCGGAAGGCCGCTTCTGATTGGTCGAGGGGAGGAGAGAATCCTGTCAACTCTCACTCTGAATGATCTATGGGTTAGGAAACTGTGGATGGACTTGATCAAGGGAGCCGGAAAATCAAGTCGTATGAGCTTGATTAATAAGCCATCATGCCAAATTTTATCGAAGGCTTTGGCTATGTCCAGAAAAAGTATACCCGTGGCGTCGTGTTTTTCGAAGCCGCTGTGAATCAACTCCGTTACTCTGAGCAGTTGGTGAACTGTAGAGCATTGGGGGCGAAAACCGCACTGCTGTGGGATAATCATATTTGAAGCAGCGCAGTGTTGATTCAGGCGCCGAAGAAGCACAAATTCATATACTTTGCTCAAGCTACTTAGCAATGAGATTGGACGATAATTTTGAGCTAATTCCGGATTTTTGTCCGGTTTTTGTATGGGGATAACCACGGCTGTTTTCCAGGAGTCAAGAAAATAGCTGTTTTTAAAAAGCTGGTTTATCAGCAAGGTAATGAATAATAAAAATTTAAGGGGAAGATTTTTAATCATACGATTAGAAATTTGATCAAGTCCGGGGGATTTTTTGGGTTTGATTCTCTGTACGTAAGTTAATACTTCCGTTGGAGTGGTTGTGTTGAAGGCCACCGCAATGAACTCTTTCGATGACGCAACGCGTGGGTGGAGTCTTCGAAGAAGAGCCTTTTCCCTATTGGACTATTTTATTTCTAGAACTTTTTATTATGTTAACTGTAGAATAAACGGAGAAATACTTTTTAAGAAATTAGTATTGCGCGGGATTTGTTATGTATATGTAGACGCTGCCCTCGTGAATTGATATCCGTATTAAAGTTGATATAGAATAATCCCTGGTGTGATTGTTACTTGAACCTGCTTGTTGTAACCCTGTGTGTTCAACATATTGTGGCGTCCGCGAGTATTTCTCTCGTTAAATATGGATATCGATATACTCAAAGCAAAACGGAAGTCTTTGAGAGCAGCATTCAATATGTGTTGTAATGGTGTTAGCAACAGAATCGAAACCGAAACTTTAAGTAAAAATGAAGTCAATGCTTTGTACAAGCAGTTGCAAGATAAATTCTCTCGACTGGAAACAATTCAGGAAGAAATATCTGTTTTATTATTAACAAGTCATGATCATAAGGATACATATCAAGAAGATTTTTCAAAAGCTGAAGAATATCGGGACAAATTCTGTCAAATTTTTTCAATATTAGAAGCTAGCCAAGAACAAAAGATTTTGGTTTCCGAAGAAAACAATTCCGTTCAAAAGCGAAAATTTAAGCTCCCAAAATTGGAGTTAAGAAAATTTAGTGGAGAACTGAAAGACTATCTTGCGTTTTGGTCGCAATTCGAGAAAATTCACATGGATGCAACGATTGCAGAAGAAGACAAATTCCAATACTTGTTGCAGTGCCTAGTTCCAGATTCTAAAGCAGATAGATTAGTATCAAGTTTTCCGCCTACAAAGAACAACTATTTAAAAGCAATTACGCAATTGAAGGAGCGTTTCGGAAGAGACGACTTCTAGTGCAGATATACGTACGAGACTTAATCATCGTAATGAAGAATGCAGCTGGTCGGATTAAAGTGGATTTGTCGGAGCTGTATGATTTATTGGAAAGTAAGCTCATGGCACTCGAGAGTCTTGGCCGTACGAAAGAAAAGTTTGCTGAATTTCTGGAGCCTTTGGTTGAATCCTGCTTACCGGAGAACGTGCTTCGTGCGTGGGAAAGAAGTCGCTCCGTGGAAGATACCTCACCGCAAGATAGTGCGCGCTCGTTGGATAAATTATTCTGCTTTCTTCGGAACGAAGTGCAAAGTGAGGAGATGATTCAGCTCGCCCGTACCGGGTTGGGAGCTTCGCGCGTGTCGCAACCTCGTTCGCATCCAGATGAGGCGGATTGCTCTACAGCTGCAGCCCTTGTGAATTTTCAAGACAATTCAGGTAGGAGAAATTTTCGTTGCATTTTTTGTGATAAACCTCATAATTCTTCAGAAGAAAAACGAAAACTTTTGGTACAGAAGCATGCCTGTTTTCGTTGCCTTAAAACTGGTCATGTCTCTCGTTCATGCAAATACAAGGTGAAATGTTTATCTTGTGATAAAAATCATTATACTATTATGTGTGCAGACAAATAATCTGCTAAATCAAATGATGAAAATACTGTTGTATCAAGTAGTGTACTTTCTAATCAGTCTGTTAATGAAACTGTATATTTGCAAACTCTTGTTTTAAGAATAGAACACAATGGTAAAGAACTCAAAGTTCGTACTATTTTGGATAGTGGTTCACAAAAGTCTTATATATCGGAGAGGGTCATTAAAGTTCTGCAGTTGCGACCCAAATCAAAACAAACCGTTGTCCACGGTTTGTTTGGGGGGAGAGAAACTAGCCCTCACTCCCATTTAGTTTTTGATGTTTATTTGAAAAATTTTGAAGACACTTATGCTCACTCAATTGAGGGTGCTATCTCAAAAGAAAATATGTGGGTTTGTACCCAAAATAGTTGATATTCATACTTTACAAGAATTGAAAGAAAAGAATATTACTTTATCTGATTTAGAGGCTAAGGAACATGACATTGAGTTGCTCTTAGGAGCAGATGTCATTGGGAACATTTTAACTGACAATTCTTTGAAACTAAGCTCAGGTGTAACTGTCGTACAAACTAAATTTGGTTACACGGTGATAGGAAAAACAAATACTATACATAATAGTTTGTGCAATAATGTGGTTTCATTGCATTGTGCTAATTTCACCGTAACTGATCTGTGGAATTTAGATGCCATAGGCATTACAGACCCAACTGAAGATGCTAAGCGTAAACATGCGCATTTTGATTTTCTTAATCAATTTAAAGAAAACTTATCTGTTCTTCCTGATGGACGGTATCAGTTACCACTTCCCTTTAAATTCGAAACCCAGCTACCAAATAATAAGTCTGCTACCTTTAAGAGGCACCAAAGAATGTGCCAAAGAATTGATGAGCAAAATCTATTAAATGAGTATGAGGTAGTGTTTAGGCAATGGGAAGATCTACAAATAATAGAAGAGGTTCCTAAGACCGAAGTTGATAATTTCGGCTATTATTTACCCCATAGACCTGTTATGAAACAGGCTAGCCAGACAATGAAAATAAGGCCGGTGTTTGATGCTTCAGCCAGAGATAAAAGTCAACCGTCTCTTAATGACTGCTTGAACAGAGGCCCTAACTTAATTGAGCTTTTACCTGATATAATTGACAGATTCAGGCTGTACCCAATTGGTCTATCGTCAGACATCGAAAAAGCGTTCCTTCAGCTCAGTATTATCTCAGAACACCGAGACTATTTGCGGTTTTTCCTTCCTAATGTTAAAGAATCTAAAATTTACAGACACTGTCGAGTTGTGTTTGGAATCTGTTCTTCTCCATTCCAACTCTCTGCTTGTATAGATCATCTCCTGGAAAATTATCCAGCCCGTTTTGACGATGTGACCCAAAAATTAAAACACACGTTTTACGTTGACAACTGTGTCACTGGTGTTACCGATATCAAAGAGCAAGAAAGTTTTATAAATAAAGCAATAGAGGTAATGGCTAGAGGATGTTTTAACCTACGGGGTTGGGAAAGTAACGTTCCAGGTCGCTATATTTTCCGTAGTTCAAGTGTAACTTCTTTGCTTGGACTATTGTGGGATTTAGACCAAGTTACATTAAAATGTAATCTCAATTATTCAGGGGAGGGTGAGATAAGTAAACGTAATGTTTTGGCTATGGTACATAAAATTTTCGATCCTCTAGGTATTTTGAGTCCGACCACTTTGTTACCTAAGGTATTTTTACAGGAAGCTTGGAAACTGAAGTTAAAATGGGATGACCCTTTGCCCGAAAACAGTCAAAAAATTTTTCGGAAGTGGCGGGATGAAATAGTGTATCTTGAGAAAGTTAATATCCCTCGTTACGTTGAAATAAATGAGAATTCGGAGTTACATCTCTTCGTCGATGCATGCAAGAGTTCCTATGGGGCCTGTGTTTACATTCGAACTGTAACGCCCTTAGGAGTCAAAATTCGATTGATCAGAGCAAAGTCCAGGGTAGCGCCATTAAAAACTATGACTCTTCCCCGGCTGGAATTGATGGCTTGTTGTATTGGTGCGAGGCTGGTTCACTCAGTGTACGCTGCTTTGGATGTACCTGATTTAAAAATTGTTGCATGGAGTGATTCTATGGTAGCACTTTGGTGGCTGAAGAACCATGGTGATTGGTCAGTTTTCGTGGCCAACAGAGTAAATGAAATTAACAGCCTAGTTCCTTCTCAATTTTGGCGCCATGTGCCGGGCGAATTAAATCCCGCAGATTTGCTTTCGAGAGGCATTTCCCCTCGTTTATTTTCCGACTCTCTTTGGTGGGAGGGTCCTTCCTGGCTCCTTGAACCCCCTAGTAACTGGCCCATAGACCTCTTGCGAAACATCAGAGGTAGAGCGAGAAAAAAGGAAAGTTAGGTCATGTAATCTGGTTGCAGTTGAAGGGGAAATACCTTGGTATGCCATTAAGTTTTCCAATTTTCAGTCAATTGTTCGTTTTGTCTCGTGGATGTTGCGTTTTGTGGAAAACGTAAAGAAAAAACGGAAGTTTCGAGAGATTGGAGATCTGACCATTCAGGAGATAGAACACGCGGAGAAAACTCTTATCAAAATTGTCCAAGCTAAGTTTTTTCCTTCTGAGAACTCGTTTCCTAATATGAATGTCATTACGGACGAAGAGGGTATTAAAAGAGTTAAAACTCGAATTACTGAGCGATCAGACCATCCGGAATTTATTTACCCTATTATTTTACCAGGCGAGTGTCTTTTTACCCAACGGCTCATTGAATACTATCACCGACAAAATTGTCATGCTGGAACACAAATTCTGCTCGGAATATTAAGGGAGAGATTTTGGATAGTGAGGAGCAGAAGGGTGGTCAGGAAAATTGTAAGTTGTATAAGATGCAAACGATATAAATGTAAATCTCCAAATAGTGAGCCAGTGTCCCTGCCTGGTGATCATGTCAATGACGCAGCGGTGTTTGAGGTAGTGGGTGTTGATTTAGCAGGACCCTTATATGTGAAAGGAGGTCAAAAGTCTTGGATTGTCTTGTTTACATGTGCAACATATAGGGCCGTTCATTTAGAATTGACATCATCATTGTCCACTGATGTCTTTTTGTTGTCGTTGAGACGTTTTATTGCCAGGAGGGGGAGACCACGAGTAATTTATTCCGACAACGGAACAAATTTTCGAGGAGCTCATGGAGAATTGAGTGGTATTGACTGGGAAAAGTCTTGAAACTAGCTACCATACAACGCATAATTTGGAAATTTAATCCACCCACAGCCACTTGGTGGGGTGGTTAGTGGGAGAGGTTAGTTCGTGTGTTAAAGGAGCTGTTGAGAAGGACTCTCGATAACGCCATTCTCACGACCGAGGAGTTGCAGAGAGTACTGTGCGACTGTGAATCTGTAATTAATTCTAGGCCACTCACTTACCTATCCGAAAATTCTGATGATTTAGTTCCTTTGTCCCCAGCCATGTTTCTTGTGGAAAATCGCAAACAGGGACGTTCCCGATATTGATTACAGGGATACTGTAAATTTACGTAAAAGGGTTAGATATCGACAAAAATTGTTAAATGATTTAAGGCATAGATTCCGAAAGGAGTATTTAGGTCTCCTTATTCAAAATAAAAATAAAAAGGATCCATTGTCGGAAGTACGGCTGGGAGAAATTGTCCTCATTGGTGATGACATCAAAAAACGGATGCATCGGCCTTTAGCTAAGGTCATTCGGCTGATTCCTGGAAAGGATGGCAAGATCAGAACTGTGGAACTGAAGACTCGCACTGGAACAATGTTACGACCCATTCAACGAGTCTATCCCTTGGAAGTGCAGTCGACAGAAACCCCCAATGATCTTTTAAACGATTGTACAATTACTAATCCTATTTCTTCTATTTCTAGTGATAATCTTTCAGATCCTAACGACTCCAGTAACGTCTTGCCTAGAGTATCCAAGTATGGAAGAGTCATGAAAGTACCAGAGAAACTGGACCTCTTCAACCAGGTGTTATATGTTTTTGAGTCCAAGTGATGTCGACTCAAAAAAGGGGGAGGATGTTGATCGATGCTACTTTTGCACAAGGAACTGGAATCAAGTTCTGATTCCTCCACGAACTCTTTCGATGACGCAACGCGTGGGTGGAGTCTTCGAAGAAGAGCCTTTTCCCTATTGGACTATTTTATTTCTAGAACTTTTTATTATGTTAACTGTAGAATAAACGGAGAAATACTTTTTAAGAAATTAGTATTGCGCGGGATTTGTTATGTATATGTAGACGCTGCCCTCGTGAATTGATATCCGTATTAAAGTTGATATAGAATAATCCCTGGTGTGATTATTACTTGAACCTGCTTGTTGTAACCCTGTGTGTTCAACAGGTTGGTTCAATTTCTTGACCATGGGGGGTAGTTAGGAAGTTTTCAACTTCCTCGTGTATGCGTTGGTCGAAATTACTAAAGCCCCATATTTATCCCTATTATTATTAACATTTGTTTGCTGGTCAGTTATTTTATGTATCAATAAAATTTTAAATTAATTAACATGTTTTTAAATTTTAAACTTTCTACTTCATTACAGATATAAATTAAAATTTTTTAAAGTAGCTCTGTACCAGTTGTCAAAAAGACATTTAAGTTGATAAATTTGCAAAATTCGATATTACGTAAGTAGGGGTCTACCCCAAACCAAAAAACATGGCAAGGGATCTATGAGACAAAAAAGTTTCGGAAACTGCTTTAAACGGAAAAAAATATAGTCTTCGATGCTTATCAAGCAAACAATCAAATCTGTGTTTCTTCTAAACCTCTAAATGGAAGTCGTTAAATAAAGAGCACTTTTTTAGAAGAGGAGAGGGGAAGGAAACAGGGGGATGACAGTCTGCAGGGTTACAGAGCTTAGCAAATTTCTCGCCAATATCGGCGCTTGCTTTGAATACGATGCCAATCATTCATTTTCGCATTAGACGTGGACTTGTTCACACGGTGAAAGCAGTATTCTTATCGGAAGCATAAAAAAATATATAACCA